>QNQO01010603.1:0-200268 GCA_003290165.1 Berberis thunbergii
ACATTAGTTGGAGGTAGGGGTTGAGTCAAATTCATAAGTGCATCTAATTTTCGAGTCATCCTCATAATAGCTGTTTCGAGCTTTGAGGTAGAAGGGGAGAAGTAATCCTTAGAGTCTTTATCCTCAGTAGAAGGTGAGAGGATGTCAGGATAATATGCGGAACCTGACTTGTAATAATCTGAATATGGAGCATAATCAGGTTGTCGCATGGCATTAAATGCATTGACTTGCTCAGGAAACCAAGATGGATAATTATTGAGGTTCATTTTTTTTTAAAGAACTAACTCTAAAAATATACACAAGCTTACACGTAATCAGCAACCAATAAATGCTCAAGAAACATGCCTCCCTAAGCAATCAATGTTTTTGAGATCAATTATCTTTTTATTTTTGGGGGACAATTATTTCTTATGTAATCTTTATGACAAAGCAATGAGTGCTACAAGTTGATCCTAAAAGTGTACACTTTACACGGCAAAGTTCAAAATCAGTAGGCTAGAGTTTTGTTTCAAAGAAATCGGATTATCGCACAGAGAAAGAGGTCACAATAGTCCAATTAAGTACTTCCTTGTGCTACCGCTCTGTAAGCCAGTAGATGTGAGAACGATGTGACGTTAGATGTACACTTGAGGCTTGTGTTCTTAACCCAAAACTGTTGGTTACACCAATTTTTCTTGTGGATCGTAGCTTACTTATGACTCGGCGTACCGGGTAAATTACCCTTGTGGCAGTGGCCTCTCGGAGTTCATCTGAATGATTAAACCATCGTCACTTTTAGCTTTGGTCAACACAAAAATTATTGGATTCACCTTGGTCTTGGGTTGTCCTATGAACACCGACCTAAAAAATGGCTCTATCTAACTTGCTAATTGATTTTAATTATGTTTGACTATTGGTTGCACACAACTGGAGTGATGAGGTGGGATATCATGTCCCACCAGTTTCTATTTAGAAGCTGGGTCTGCTTATTATGAATTACTAAAGTTTAGCATCCACAATTACAAAAATTAAACAATCATCACACAATTTCAAACAATTACACAAAGCACCCGAGTCGCTATACGTTGCGTGTGATAGAAGTACTTACAGTGTGCGTATTCCGTTCTGCACAAAAAAAGTTAGCACAATTCAGAAAAATTGTCCGACTTCTTTTTTTAACCATTCACTCAACACACAAGCACATGCAAATAAATTTACTGGTCTTGGTCTTAGAAGTCGGATTTCTAAATCACAAGAAATTATTGGGTAACAATTAAAAATTGTTTCCCTATATTTTCTTTTGACTTAGAGAATTTAGGGTTTTTTTTTGTGATTAAACAAAATGAAAAAACAATAGAGTTTAAAAATTATTACACTACCACACACTCCTAAAACGAGGTGAAAATAAAATTAAACTCTCCTCACAAAATATAAATAAAATAAAACTTTGCTTGACGTTTGCAGGATCATCCAATTTTCTCGAGAAGCGTGTAATCTGTAATATATACTTCCTGCCTGTTAATACCTGAAAAAATAAAAACAAATAAAACAAGTATCAAACTTCTAAGACTTAAAAGAAAAACTAAAAAATAAAAATCAAACTTATCCTAAAAGCAAAAGCAATCTTATATCTGACCTAATTTTTTATTTTTATTTTTATTTTATTTATTTATTATTATTAAAAAAATAAACCTGAACTACAAACTAGTGAAAATAAACTCTTAAATTCAATTACACCGCTACATTCCCCGCAACGGCGCCAAAAAACTTGATGCAGATTTTACTAACCTAAATAAATAGGTTAATTTAACCTAATTTTAATAATTGCAAGTGCACAGTATCTAACTGGTAGACAATGGCAAGTACAGGTCGATCCCATAAGGACTGTGGTTGCAATTAAATTTCAGAGTGATTTAAATTAATTTAAATTGGGGTTACAGCAATTAAAATATCTAAACTAAAAATCAAATTAAAAAAAACAAAATAGAAAGTTTTAAAGAATATGAGAAGGGAAACCAAGGCATTGATTCCACCACAGGTTCTTTGAGATTGTGTAATCCAAATTATTGTTTTCAAGAATTAACATGACTAAGCTAAAGATTAATCTAAGTTCGCAATTGATTTCAGCAAAGGTATAAACCCCTAACATTGCGTGTCTTCTTACGGCACACACAGTCACAAGTTTATTTTAACTAATCCTAAACCCCTAGCATTGTGTTGTCTTCTTACGGCACACACAATCACAGATTCAGATTAATTGATTAAATCAGGCTTTGAATTTCAACAAATTGTACTTCTAACTACCGACTAGTCTAGATAATTAATCAGATATAACGGTGAAAGCAAATTATTGAAAATCATAAATCAAATGTGTTTAACGTTCAAGCATAAAGAAAACAATAAATTTAAATACAACAAACTCTAGGAAACCATGTGGTTTCATCATAACCTTGGCGAATGGTTTAGCTCTCCATGGTAGCAGTGGTCACAACATCAATGGATGTGGAAGTCATCTCTGCACGGACGTGAATCCAAGAAAAGGGCTGAAATTGCACAGTGGTGGCTCTTACAGGTCTCGAAGTGTCAATAGCCAAAACTGTTTTTCGGTTTTGAAAAACAGTTTTCTCCCGCCTGAATTCCGCGCAGCGCTATGTCTTCGTCTCCTGCGCGACACCGCCTGCTGCTCTTCTTCCTCCGTGCTCCTTCGCTAGATTCCTCCTGCTCCAACCTAGTTTCTAAACCTGCAAAAGATAGAGAGGTGAGAAACAACGAGAGATAGATAAAAAGAACGTGAAACAGGGAGCGCCTAACTTTCGCGAGCTCTATTTCACGGCGATGGTGGTTGCGTGGTCTGGTTGTAACGTGGTCGTGAGAGAGAGAGAGAGAAAGAGAAACAGGGAGAAAGAAAGAGGTAAATAGGAAGGAGGCCGAGAGAGGGAGAAACAGGGGTGGCGGCGTTCGTGAAGGAGGAGAAACAGGGGTTGTCCTGTGCGTGGAGGTGGCTGAGGTGGTGCTCAGTGGGTAGTGGTTTGTTTCATGGTGTGCGTGGTGGCTGATGGTGGTGAATGGCGAGGCTCGGTGGCTGTGTGGACAGGGGAGAGGAGCAGAGACAGGGAAATGGTGGCGGCTGATAGTGGAGGATGAGGAGGAGGTGATGATGGTTGCGTTATCGCACTGTCGGTTCTCCTATCGAGCGAGGATTGCCGGCAGGGTGGATTGGTGTGGTGTCTGGAAAAGAGAGGAGGGGCGAAAGGATGTGAGAGGAGCCGAGGCTTTCTCTAAGATGGGGAGAGCTAAATAGGGTTCTCCTATTATCTTGGGCTTGGGTTTTTAGGTTAGAATTTTGGGTTATGGCTTAGGTTAATTAGGTGGACCTAGGTTTATTAGGGTTAGGTTGAGATATGTGTTCCTCTACTTTGTACCACGGCTAGAATCGACCTATTGTCATTCCTTAAATTGTCGCCTTAATACGATTTCATCGTTCACACTCAAATTCCTACAAGACATGAAAACGAAATAATTATTATAAAATATAATAATCGAAACACTAACATATATAAATTAAGGGATATATTATGTAATAATTATGTGAATATCAGTTGTACGTGGTAGATTGGAGCTGTTGGCGCTGATGAAGGAGGAACATCTAGAATGGGACCTCGATCACTATAAGAAAATGTCGTATGCAAACTTATTAGTGGTTTGCGTCGTCAGATGAAGAAGCCGATCTGGATCATGACGTTCAGATTGCGGCGCGTACTGACGCAACTCCTGCTCACTCCTCGTTAAGCTTAGTTCTTTAATTTATATACCCCCTTCTGATGAGAAATAGACTTTGTACACTTGTTCCTTTTTTATTTCAACTGTTAATGAAAACAGATTTATCTTGAGTATATTTTGTATCCGTATTATGCTCGATTTCCTATTGTGTTGTTTCTATTTGGCTTTGTCGTTTTATTTTGGCATAGGCTGGTTGGGTCAATAGGAAGTCTTGTGGTCTGTTTGCTGTTGAGAGTTTGACCATTCGTATTGCGAGTGATTTTGACATGTTTTGCTGCGAGGTCTCAGAGTCACTGTTGTTTGGTTACATCCAATGGTTTAGCAGTGGGCTATGCTACCCAGGCCATAGCTCATCCTTAAGATAAGCCACTTGGGGCTTATTTCGCCTAACAAATTGTCGGTTGCGGTTGTTGTCATGAGTGAATTGTGATAGCCGAGCATATGCGTTGTCTTTGAGCTAGAGTATTTGTCCCGAGTCAGGTTTTGTAAGCTCGAGTTGACATTCCATGTAGCACTCGTTCGCGTGTTGGCGGGATGATTTTGGGTCGACATGATCGACCATTGTTGATAATAGAATGTAGCCCGTGTGAGCGTGAGGATGCTGCCTGAGCCATAATTTATTTCTGTCACCATTGTTTTGAAAGGAAGTGGTGGTCGCGTGGCGAGTCGTATAGGGCTCCCACCTTCCGAACCATCTATGTTCGAGCATAATGGGCTACAGGTTCGGGCGAGTGAGGATTCAACGATCTTGGTTCGTTGAAGAATGATGATCCCATGGTGAGCTATCAATATCAGATCGAGACTGACTAGACTCCCACCTTTCAGACCATCTACACTCACATGGAGTGGGCTACAAATCTGACGGCGACCATGGTTTGTAGAAGAGCAGTGGTCCCGTGGCAAGTCATCAGAATCAATTCTGGACTGACAGGATCCCAAATTCCAGACCATATACACCCTTGCATACGGGGATACAAGTTTGAGACGAGGGGGTTCAACGACCATGGTTTGTAAAAGAGCAGTGGTCCCGTGGCAAACCGTCAGAATCAGTTTGGGATTGACTAGGCTCCCACTTTCCAAATCATCTACACCTGTGTGCATCGAGCTACAAATTTAGGAGTTTTTGGCGACCATGGTATGTTAGAAGAGCAATGATCCCGTGACAAGCCGTCAGAATCAGTTCGGGACTGACTAAGCTCCCACCATAATTCTAGGGTTGGTAATTGGACGACCATGGTTTGTAGAAGAGCAGTGGTCCAATGACGAACCGTCGACATCAGTCGGAACTGATTAGGCACTCACCTTCAAAACCATCTACACCCGCGCAAAGGGGGCTACAAGTCTGGGCTTTGATCATAAGGTGTCATTGTCAGTCGTCCGCTAGGCTTACCTGATCAGGTTCGGCGATCGGTATCCACGAATGGGGCAGCAATCCCTGGCGATTCATCATCACCATGTGTGATTGAGCTGATTAAACTTCCACCTCCTAAACCATCAACATCCGCGATAGGCGGACTACTTGTCGAGATGAATCATAAGTTGACGTCATCATCCGAAGCTGACTAAACTTACCTGGTTAGGTGAGGGTTCCGCCTACCGAGGGCGTGCGAGCCTAGGTCCGTGGGCATAGTGCGTTGTGCGGACGAAATTCTCTTTGAAGATACGGGAGTACCTTAAATCACTTGGTGATCTATAGGTGTGATCCGTGTGTCAAAAGTGACGAAGGTTTCTGACGCATGTGGTAGAATACTGCTTGAAAAGTGGACTGAGCCAATGGCCCGTGGAAGAAGAGCTAGGGTTTGTCGTAGGATCGAGGCGCTACGTGTACAACATAGATTGCATAGTAATTCGTGTACGGCGTAGATCGCGAGACGGTTGAGTATCGGCTGCTCCCCCCAATTAATGGGGTTGTGTGTAGCCTCATTAATCGAATGTTGTCTTGTGCAAATTTCTTGGGAACCTTCGTCTCCTCATTTCCCATACGGTATTCAATGCTAACAATTAATGCTAAAGCGCTTGTTTGGTGAATTACTATGTCTATATAATGGTGCTTCTTCATCGTTGTAGGCATCATCTTCTGCAGAACACACTTCTTCTATTGCTCTTACTTGAAGAACATGCTTTGGATTTTCCAAAGGCTGAAGGGAGATCTCTGACTTTAGAGTCTTTGAATGTTTTGACAATTGCGATGAGTCATGATAAGACTTGTTGTTATGTGTGGTTACCTGCTCTAGATGAGCACCTAATTGGTTCGCTAAAACCTTGTAATTTCTTCTCATATTTCAAAGAAGAAGTACATACTCCCTCCAAAGGAACGAGTCTGTCATTTATGCGCTGACGCTGCTTCGGGGCGCCTATTTTCAGAGATAGCACCAACAACCATCTTTGTAGCGGTTGCCTCGCCACTTCTCGATTAACCCCGTTGCCTCGCCTTGTGCTGGAATTCGGGATATTGGGCTAAGGTGCGGTTGGACATGGCCTGTTGGAGTGGGCCATTGACTCCTAGATATCTCTCTCATCCCTTCAGCAGGAGGGTGCACTCGATCTATTTCAACCTGATACTTGTCTGAAATTCGTCTGGTAGAGCGGACCGAGCGTGTGAGTTGGTAGTAGCTTCGGCTAGTGTTTCGCGGGGCTCCTAAGTGTTGATTTTGTACCACCTCAAACCATATTTGAGGGGGGTGTCTGTAGAGGCGTTGAATTGGGCACACTATTTCATCATGCTTTTGTTCATGCCGATCCTTCATCCTACTCTTGTTCACGGATAACGTTTGTCGGAGAGCTTGCAGAGCTTACTTTCGATACCTTAGTTGTCGCTTATGAGTCTTCTTAACTAGTCGGATTGTTCAAGTGAGTCTTTACTGCATGTCGCATCGAATTCGGATGCTTGTAGTCTTTTGTACTTGCCTTTGAGTGTTCCAGTAATCAATAGAGTGTGTTTGCGTAATTATTTTTTATTTTTTAAATGATTGCAAATCACATAAGTTGCTAAGAACTAAGACTCTACATTGACTATGGAAAGGAAAATAAATAACTAAAATAGAATAATTGTCGGTGGAGGGAGGTCGATCTGGCCCTGAAGTGAGTTCACGTGGCGCTAGCTAGATCATTGGTACCTTCAGCGAACTGACACGCTTTGTTGATGTCGCTAAGGTTACCGAAGAGTAAAGCTTGCGTGGGAGTATATTTTTGCGTCGGCTGTTGGTCAGGGGAGGGGTCGTACTCCTGTCTGCATTGACCTCTCCGCTTTGCTGGGTTGAAGAGCGAGTTGTTCTTGTACGCTTGAATGTCCCCTGTTTCTGAGTTGAGCCATCACTGTTGGGATCTTGTCTCTGCTTAAGCGGAGCGACTCATCCACAGTCTCTGGGCCTGGCTTCAATTCAAATCGCCACATGGGCTCCAATTGGATTTGGAAACATTTTATCTGCCTCAGTACAACGTAATGGCAGCCTAGTGTCGTCTGTTGGTCCCCACGTATTATTCCTTCCGAGTGATTAGCGGTGTACTTAACACACTAATGAATGGTGGAGACTACTGCTTCCATCTGGTGGAGCCATGGTCTTCCCAAGATAAGGTAGGTAGATGACGCGTCTTGTCACGCCCCGATTTTTGAAGGAAACGAAAATCCCAAAAGCAACGTAGGATTATCCGTTTCCCCCAAAACTCGGAACGTGAAAATTTAATAATAACATAAACAAATAGCAGCATGAACTAAACATCTTAAACAAATAAAAAATCTAACCCGGAGAAGACTGGCTTGGCTAGCTCACTGGCAGAACTCCAGTAACGCAGCTCAGAGTCTCTAAACCTGAAAGGCTAATCGGCTACATTCCAAAAGAAATGTACCCAAGAAGCAAAAGCTCACTCGGGTCAGCAATAAAGCTGGTGTGAGAATCTTCATCCCAAAATCAATAAATCCACACATGACAACATTAAAATAAACCAAACAATAAATAACCACACCATCAGGTAGTTCCTCAATGAGGCAATGGTGTTATCATCCTAATAAATAAATATGTATTATTTATACTAATAAAATAAAATTTATGAGCTATCAATCCTCATAAATGCAACAACAATACAATTCATAATCATATCAGACTATTATTGAAATATTAAACAAACACGTTTTTCTACCTTTAGGAAGACATGTAGTTCTCATTTAATGGTTGAATGAGCATTTAGTTTCTTCCTTTAAGGTAATCATGCACATACACAAAAAAAAAAAAAAAATCTCGCTTCTTTTCCACAATCGCACCATCCTCCTTGTGCCGAACACACCTCACCCAAGTGTGCATCCCTTGCCTTCGAAACCACTCGGAGCGTACATGTTCCAAGTGGGGTGCCACCTCGAGGAACATATCATCTCACCCGAAGTTCGATCCATGGCAAACATTTCCTAATCTACACGTACAACCGAACGCACATGGAACGGTGCACCGATATGCAAGCAAGTCTGCATACCCATAATAATATCACATGTATACAAGCAAACCTGTATACAAAAATTTCTTTTCTTTTCACATTTTTTTTTCTCGGAGTTGTGGAAAAGAGCATAAAAAAAACTTAAACTCAAAACTCTTTTATGGTGACACTTTGTCAACCATAAGTAAATCAACCACAGTATCCACCGTTCTTTTGGGGAACAAGTAATATTTGACACATTGCCAATTCACACATGTCATCTCTTTGCATCATATGAAAAACAATATGCACACTAATTCGCATAACAATAAAAATACTCAAACTAAAACAAGTGCTCAGTTATATTATAGCCAATATCTATTACTAGAAAATTTCTTCTAGCCTTAAACTAAATAAGTATTTAATCCTACACAAAGCTAATACAGACAAGACATTGTCCCTTAAGCTACCACTTCTAACAAGTTGCAAAGAATAATATGGGTCACAAATGCTTATATATATATAACCATACAACAAGAAAACATGCAATTTGACAGACAAAGATTTGTTTCGTCAAGTGAAAAAGAAAAGAAAGAAAAGGTTCTGCTAATTATATTTTGTTGTGTTTCTCACATTCTAATAGTTTTCTATCCTCACTTGAACAATGAATACAACCTAACAATCCAACTGTGTCATGATATATCCTCATCTCGAACCAAAAATAACTCGATCATTACAAAAGAAATTCTCATTAGAAAAGAAATCCAAATCTTTATTGGTTCTAACTCAATTACCCAATCAATCAATGAAAAGGAAACCTTGTTACTGATTCAACAGAGTTCCCATCAGAGTTCCCATCAGTTAAATAGAATCAACCCCAAACATGCAAATTTAAATTAATCTATGATGTTATTTATTCATCAAATCCAATACTCAATAACCAAACATCAATTAAACAGTAGAAACCCCACAACTAAACGATAATCAAACCAATGAAAATAAAAGATTTGCTCAAATCATCTGGATAAAAGAACTCATTACAGGATTCAATCAAAGATGCAAAGAATCAGAATATCAACATGAACACACATTCATGAAAATAAAACCCCATCATCAAATCCTAAAATCCCTAATTCAGTCAAAAAAAAAAAACAAGGATTTGCAAGATACAGGAAATAAGAAAACTCACAGATTCAGTCTCTCCATCCATCACCACAGCATGTGGCCTCCCAAGCACATCTTTTTCAATTGATATCAGAGTGAATTTTCATCAGCAGCGTTTGAAGAATGTATTATTTCTTGTCTTACTAAACCCACTTTATAAAATTATGAAATGTACATGTTTTTTAATTTTTTTTTCCTTTTATTGATATGATCCAGAGCAACACTTTGCTTCAATAAAGGATCCTAATGAACATTCATTTGCTAGAGTGACATGTCTGATAGAATGCCCTTCTCTCAGTCTCTTGCAAATTTTCTTTATCAAGTGAGTGGCTATTATTAAGTTTACAATTAATTGGCATCACCCCATTTCTTAGATTCTAGATACCAATGAAACATAGTATGAAATGGTCAAGACAGTTTTTTTTATCATCCAAACCCCAACCAATGCATGCTCAGCTCTCAATTACAACTAAGTTATTAAAAAAATGATTGCATAACTGAATTAGCACAGATGCATATTCCCATGTTAGGTTATTCATGGTCTAAGGAAATCTTACCGAGTGTTCAAAATTGTGTTTTGAAATGCTCGCTTCCTTCAACACGTCCGTGAAATCAGAGTCATCTGAAACAAGTACCAAACACTCTGCCCGCCTATGATCCATCACTTCCACCATGTGATTTCTCAATGCAATATCTGTCGCTTGGGGCTTATCTGACACAAGATTTACAAAAAAATCATGCTCTCTTGAGCTCATCAGCAAGGCCATAACCAACTTTTGGGGTCAAAACATCCCTGGCAGCATTCTTATACTTCTCCATCTTCATCGAGAACTTCCCTACCAGTTGCACTCTCCGCTTCCCTCTAGCTGATTCCAACTGATTCAGCAACTTCCTCTCTTTTCTTTGCTCCCGAACTACAGGTGGAACGTAACGAAAAGCATGGTGATTTGCATAAGCTACCATGTGACGAACGACACCGAAAGAAGATGCCGCCTTCTTCAATCGAACAACAACATCAAATGGTGGAAATGCTTGGGTGGTTGGGAGAAACCACTCAAATGTGCCAATGCAGCAGCAAGTGAAGCTGTTCCTTTTTCTTCAATCAATTTTTGTGCAGTCGGCGTAAAAGAAATTTACAGATTCAGGGTGAACTCCATTGAGAGTAGCAACCACTTGCTCAGCAGTAGATTCCAAAACGTCTTCCATTGTAGGTGGGCTAATAAACTCAAAATGGCAACGGACATCATGTTTAAGAGATTTGATAGTTCTTCTCTACTACTAGTAAACATTAGAATAGCAGTTCCTTTTTTTCCTCTCCATCTCTTGAGACAGAGAGCATCCACCATTCTCAGCACCGCCAGAGGAGAAAAATCGTGAAAAGGGAAAAGGGAAAAGGAAGGAGAAAAGAAGGAGAGAAAAAAAGAAATAGGGTTATTCTCTTTATAAGGTGGCTATTCGCCCCCACCGAACTTTCGAATGCACCCACCCTCCTTCACAAAATAAAACCCTACTTATTAGTTTAATAAAAGCCCAAATACAATTGACTAACAACCCATCAACATTAGGGTATACAAAAGAAATTATTTATATTTATTTAATCAGGCGAGTATTACACGTCTACTCACTACTACAAATATAGGCTTGCATAGCGCTTAAAAATAGGCTTAGATAGCGCTTTTTAGCGCTATCTAAGCTACCGCTATGGTAGCTTAGATAGCGCTCAAAAAAGCGCTATGCAAGGCGCGTACTTGAATAGCGCTTCGTTAGATAGCGCTTAATAAAGCGCTATCTAAGCGTTAATTTTTTTTTTTAAATTAGCTTGCATAGCGCTTTTATGAGCGCTATTTAATTTTGTTGATTTTTTTTTATTTTTTTATTTTTTTTTATTTTTTATTTTTATTTTTTTAATTAGCTTCTAAAGCGCTATTTAATTTCGGTGAATTTTTTTTATTAACTACCATATAATATTTTTTTTATATAATATTTAATATAATAATGACAACGTTCAATCAATCAATAAAGACACAACATGATAACTAACTGTTTCTCATTCATTCAAAATATAATTTAAGCATTCATACAAAATTGTTAATATGCTATCATATATATACACCAGCTTTTTTGGCCACGAAATGAAATGGCCAACAGCTTCTCCTACAGTCCTAACTTCGTCTGTACATTGCGGCACCGCTGAATGTTTCTCAGATTCTACCGCCACTTCAAATTGTATCCTCGCATAACCTGAAATTGCATCATGGCATTGTATAAGTATAACAACACACACACACACACTAAGGAGGAAATTGTAGAAGTTGTGATACCTGATATGCAGAGGAGGCAGTGCCAAGGAGGAAATTGCTTGGGAATGGAGAAGAACCATCACTTGTAGTTTGATGTATGGGATCAGCAAGCACACCACACCTGATACCTGCATTCTTGCTTCTGGCTGCATCATGCCACCTGCAAAAAGAACAATTTAGTAGAGTGAACTTCAGAAGCATAAATCAACAGATTGGTGTAAAATATGGACGGTTTAGAATGGTTCTACAATTATATGAACAACAACAGTACTGGATTGAAATCACTTGCTATCATATCATATGAATTGACATTAGCAAACTAAAAAGATACAAATGGATGAAGTTACTCCTGCTTTGAGGAAACAAAATGTATTAAGTTACTCCTGCTTAATACATTTTGCTTTGAGGAATTATTGAGGAATTATTGGGACACAAGCATAGAAAGGAAAGGAAAGAAAAGGACAAAAAAAGGAATTATTGCTGAGAACTTTTGTATCAAATTTCTTGTAGAGCTTCTTAAGGTCTTTATTCCCTCTGCCAGCTATATAGTCCACCTCATTCTCGTAACGCTCATATAAGGCAGGCAGAGTACCCATGCCAATAAGCCCTTTTTACACAATAGAAACATAAACGAATTAGCAAGCCCGGAAACAAATTAATTTCACCAAAAAATGAAAAATAAATTATAAAAGTTATGATATGTCTTACCAAGATAAAAGAGATTGAAAGAACTGAAATAGCTTCCAATCACTGATAATGTCCATAGGAAAACTATTGCCTGCAGGAATATATATGCAATGAAATATGTGAGAAATTTGTTTGGTTAAAAATGGAAGTGAATGATAGGATCAGTTAGGTAAGCCTTATGAATGAAATACCAAGATGAAAAGGGTCAAATCTTTTCCACATGCGATGTCATATAGCACAAAAAGAAGCCGGTTGAACTCAGAATGGAATGTCGAAGCAGCACGATGAAATGCTGATTCAGATAATATGATTTCAGGGATTCTTGGAGGGCTCCTGTAGACAAAAGGAATGGATTAATTATAGAGAAAATGACCATTTGCTAAATTCCCCTTTGATACGGTAGTAATTGTAGAGAAATGAAGCATGCTCTCTTGATGGTAATAGGCTGGAAGAACTTATTTATTTTTATTGACCATTAAGAATGCGAATACCGATCAAACAATGCTGCCGTTGGACCAGATGAAGATTACGAGCATAGCAGCAATTGAGATGTGACATACAAGTGTAAGAAAATGGTATTCAAATACTTGGAAAAGAAACCATATCAATGTCATCCCAATCAAAATTGCGGCGGAGACATTTTTGTTCCTCCATAAGAGCACGTCTGCAACTGCATATTGTTTGACAAAAAAAAACCCACAATTAACTACAAACTGCAACTTTAGAATTCACTTTTCACATAAAATACAGAAATTCTAGGGGGCACTACAGCTACTACAAACTAGAAATTCTTGTGGTTAGCACTACAGCTACTACAGCTACCATAAAATATGACTAAAACTAGAAATTCTTGTGGTTAGCACTACAGCTACTACAAATTCCTGTGAATTTTGAGGGGTTTGAGAAACAAACACTTGCCTTGAACATTATTATGTTGTTAAATTCTATTGCTCATTTCGTTTTATTTTTCTTTCGTAAAAGCCTTGTGAAGACTACAACAATCTTACAAAATATATTGAAGCTTGAAATGGAAAAAATGGGTGGTCTAGAATTTTTTTTATTTACTTATTTATGAATGCAATTTATTTTGTTGATGTATTTACTTCTTTATTTAGTTTGAAAATACAGCAATATATAAAAATAGAACGCTGGATGGTGAGCCTCTCTGATTTTGCTCCAAGGATGGTGCTACACCATTTTCACAAGAATCTAACCCAGTATTACATTCACCCATTTCAACAAACTGTATGGCGACAGGCCATAAGTGCAAACATCAAATGAATAGTTTAGAAAGAGAAAACAAATTCCTAAAAATGGAGCAGTTTCACATGTATACATGCAATTCGAATAGAAAAAGATGTACCTGAACTGATGAAACCGCAAAGTCTGGAGCAAGGGCTACATGCCTCTCATTGTAACTCCAGTAGGTTCCAGTGTCTGTACACAGGTTCCAGTGATTGTTGGAACAACACCCTTCTCATGACATATTCCATCCAAACTACTGCATAACTCAGTTCTCAATAAAAGCAGCTCAGTGAGAAAGACAGTTCTGTAATCTGCCAACTGCCATTCTTTTCTAACAGCACTCTCGCAGCACATACAACGTTGTATTGATGATATCTCAAATCTAGAAGAGTACCCGTTTCTGTGCGAAATGAGCTTGCGAAAGCTAACAGAGGATAAGTCCTGCAAAAACAAGTATGGTACATTGGTACAGAGCTTCAGAAATCTTTAAAATTTATTTTATGTTTAGGGCACGATCTGTTTGAAATAAAAACTTGTTGGTCAAGGGATGAAGAGGAGGGAGCCAAGTTAGAACCCTATCTAACATTCAGCTGTAACTTGTCAAAATATTGTTTCCAACATAGATTTCTCAACATTTTGAATCCATTGAATCAGTGGCTTGTCTAAACCTACATAAATATAGTTTGTTATCTCAATTTATTTGCTTTTAAAGTAGACAAATATTGGAGACATCAAAATAAATTTAACTTGTCGACCCTCTGGCAAAACCACTAACCAAACACATTGTTTGTGTGACACCATGTAAAACAAAGATACAAATGTTTTCTAAATTCTTTGAGGTTACTCTCTTCTTGGTCTTGTCCGAAGAACCTTTGTCTTTCTTATGCTTTGTTATAGTTACCTCAATCACCACATTCTCCGCAGTTGATAGAAGTTGAAAGGTACAAATATCTCCAATGCTCAACTCGTTATCATCTGAGAATTTTCTCCAGCCACTTCGTATGTAAACATTGCCTGACCTCTGTTTGTACCTCAAATTCACCTGCCAACATCTCCCCAATGTATTCTTGAGAGTAATCATGCAAACCCTGTTTGTGAGGCCATTGGACCTTGCAAATGGCAGTGGAATGTTCTGCATATATAGTAAGACAACATTAATCATATATTATTCCAGAGAACAAGAACTTTAGCTTTAGTGTGTTTAAAACTAATGAAGCTCAACTTGCTAAAAAAGACGTAGAGTAGATACACCAACAGAAATTAGTAGGGCAGTATGCATTAAAGTCTCACCATGCAATTTAGGCTAAAATTGGTCATTTTGATTTCGGTGGTAAAACAACGTACTTCTTCCATATCCCTCTTAACATGCAGTCTCGGAGTACTGCTAACATCAAAACCTACATTCACATGATCATGATCAGGCAAACTACATATATGCATTAACTTTTACTTAACTGCTTAACACTATCAACAATAATTTAAACACGGAATGAAGTAAAAGTATATGGATACGTATTAAGTTTATCTACTTACTATCCAAATCCTTATACAATGTCGCTTTCTTCTTTGTCCTGTTACTAATTTTTGATTTCTTATGTTTTTTATGGTAACCTCCATTACCACATTCTCCCCTGTTGACAGAAGATCAAAAGTACACACATCCCCTGTGCTCAACTTGTTAGTATCTAAAAATTCACGCCAACCATTTCGAATGTAAACCCTTAGTTGCCCGGAGCTTTTCTTGTATGTCACAGTAGTTACCTGCCAACATTTCCCCATTTCATTTTTCAGGGTAACCTTACTATTGCTCCCCACAAGACCATTGGACCTAGCAAATGCGATTGGGATATTCTGGACAACAAAATAACATTATAAGAATTCTTCTATGGATGCAATTTGAACAAGTTTTCATATCATTATAAGAAAGTTAGGCTGCAGAGGAATCTCAGTGATACCATGGAAAATAATTTGAAATTGTGGTGTTGTAATGTTATAGCAAAATTGGGTGCTTCCTTTGCTTTGACAGTACTTCTCCTAACATGCTGTGGTTGATCTGCATCACTACATGAACCTATGTTTCACATTATTTTCATGTCAGCAAACAAACTTGGACTCTTACATTACATAACACCAACACATAAGAGATCAAAACTTACTTGTATCACTGTGGTTTCCATCACTATTTTCTTTCTTGATGGTCTTTGTCCTAGTTCCTCCTTCATTTTCATTCAATGGTGCAGCTGGTGGAAGACAGTATTGTTTCTCACAGGCACTGAGGTCAAACACTTTGACATGGAAATCTAAGCCACCTTCTTGTCTAAACAATAACAAATACCCAACATGTAGATCATTGTGCAAAGCAAATTCTTCCCATCCATCTTCAAAATATCTTCCATTCATCACTTTAACTCTCCATGATCTACCAACAACGTCATAACTAGTCTTCAAAATGGCTTCTCCTCCATGAAGATTCTCACCAACTAAGTTACTCAAGAAAGAAATGGGAATGGACTACAACAATATCAACATAAGCCAAGAAAAACAGAGTAATTTGTCAGTATGGAACCCTTACTAAACAAATATAGAGATTGAGCGAGTGTGCATGCATGACATATACTCACTAACCAGTTTTTTGTTGAAACCAGGGAAGATGAACTTAAAGAAGTGGGGCTTCTCCTCCATTAGAATCACTTGGGACTGTCTTCACCTCTTCCTTTGTTTGCTAATTGGGAAACGACCGAGGCACAGTCTTGATTAATGCAAAAAACACAAGCAAGCAGATTAAAACTCAGAGGGAAGATAGTGTAGTGCAATTGCAAAATTGAAAGTGGAATTTCATCAAAAGGCTTGGTATACAATTTGCCTTATTTCAATTTGAGCACCTGTTTCAGCAAAATTGAAAGTGGTAGTTTTCATATGATAACCACCACCTTCAACCTTCCCTTCGCGGCTTCAAACACCTCCCTCGTCACCTTCGTCCCACTCCTCACAATCAAAGCATCACAGAGCGAGATCTTCGCACACAACTCCTCTGGTGACAGATTGTACGAGCAATCAACATTCGCGAAGGTCCTCAGCACCTCCAACCCTGCTTCTCCGAGCTTCTCGGATACGAGAACTGTGGGTTTCGCATCCACCGCGGTGGGTTCTTGTACTCGTGACTTGGAGAGCCTGATTTGAGGCGATTCGAGGGTATTCACTGCTTCGACGACATGAAATCGAGATCGAGAGGTCGTTGAGAGAGAAACAAAGTGATGGAGAGAGGGGAGAAAGTGAGATGATCTTGAATAAAGGAGGGAGTTTTTGGTGTCTGAGAGGGAAACTCGAACTGGGGTGAAGATGGATTTCGCGGAGGAAGTCGCCATTGAAGGTATTGGAACGATAAGAGAAGAGAACGAAAGAGAGATATTTAGGGGGTTAGGAAGCGCTATCCTAAATGTAAGTAGCATAGCGCTTCGGAAGCGCTATGCAAGCACTTTAAAAGCGCTATGGTAGTTTTGGTAACGTTTTTTCTTATAGCGTTTTTTAAAGCGCTATCTAAGACATAACTAAGATAGCGCTTAACTGAAAAAAAAATTAAAAGCGCTATTGTAGTGTTTTTTTTTTTTTAATTTTTTTTAAAGACAAATAAGCGCTATCCTAGTGCCCACTTGGATAGCTCTTTAAAAAAGCGCTATCTAAGTGGCGTTACCTAAGCTAATATTGTAGTAGTGACTACCATGAAGTCTCGGAACATGACTTTTCTCAACTGTGGCTTTCTTGCCACTACTGCTAACCTTATCTTCCCTAATTTTTCTCCGCTGAATCCAATCAACGGATAATATGAGGATGTCAGATTCTCATCCTTGAGATCCATACCGCGGAATGTGTTGTAGAACATGTCGTCGAGAAAACTTCTCGTGTCTACCAGAGCCCTCTTCACCTTCTACCTGGCAATGGAGACCGATATGACGAGAACATCATTGTGAGGTGCGCGGACGCTTTCGAGGTATTTGTCAGTAAAGGTTAAGGTGGGGATGGGGCTTTGCACCCTCGAGTAATAAACGTGTATGTTTTTATCTGCAGGTTGTATCTGCATTTCCAGTAGAGACGGCTTGCAAGATTTGTTTGACTGGTCTTCATCCATTTCAACTCCATGAAGGACATAGATTATGCTCAGAGTCTCCTTCTCAATCTCTTTGACTGTTTCCCCCGGTCCCTAGGTTGTTCTGGTCGCTACTCAAAACTCATGAATTCCTTTAGCTTACCCTTACGGATCTAGTACTCGATCTCATACCTTCAACTTTTGTAGTCGTTGGTGTCATTGCCACCCTTCTTGTGGTATGAACAGTACTTGGTGTTGTCACGTTTGGAGGGGTCACCGTGCTACTTCGGGGGCCAATTTAGATCTTCCCAGTTTTTCATGAAATTCTTGACATCTAATAGGCTGGAATTGAAGGGGTCATGGATTTGGATCCAACGTAGTTGGAAGCTTTCTCTGGCCTGTCCCGGCTAGGGTCTGACCCGTTGTCATTGTGTTTTTGCTTGCTCATTTCTTTATCTTCTTGTCTTCTTCCCTCTTCATGTTCTTAGGAATGGGGGGCTTCTCAACTTTTGTTTCCCTCTTCACGATTCTCATCTCTTCTAAGGTGATGTACCTCTGGGCGCCCTTCAAGAATTTTGTCATATCCAAAAGGGGTTCCAAGATGAGGAAGTCATTAAGCTTTCCCTTTTTTAGGCCTACGGTGAGAGTTGTCACGGCCGTGTCATTGCTGTAGTCGTCAATGAGCATCAACTCGTCGTTGAAGCACGTGACATACTCTTTGAGTGTCTTAATGGATCTTTGCTTCAGAGAGAGTATGTAGTGCAGGCCTTTTCGGAGACGCTGACTTCCCACAAAGCACATCAAGAACTGCTTCACTAGCATCTTGAATGAGTCGATCGAGTTTGGCGGGAGACTGGAACCATGTTAATGCTGACCTCTTTAGGTTTGTAAGGAAAGTTCTGCACATCAACAATTCAGATCATTCTTTGAGTGCCATTACATGCTGGTAATGGCGTAGGTGATCGAATGGGTCGGTGCTCCCTTCATAAAAATCAAGCTTTGGAGGCGTGAACTTCTTTGGGAGTGCCCCATTCATGATACGGTCCATGAACGGTGGAACATAGAGACAATATAACACGTCCAATGAGAACTAGCAAAAGCTTGACTCTCATATGCTTGCTCTCTGTTGTCTTCCAGAGAAGGAGGTATGTACTGTTCTGATCTCCATTAGCGGGTGGAGGCATTTGTTGTATGAGTCTCCACTGCTTTGACGATTTGTTGTATTTTGGAGATGACAACAAATATATCCTGGGGTCCGTCGTTGTTGTTGCTGGCGCAGGGGTGTGAGTTTGTTGTTCGTGTCACTGACACTGCTGAGAGCGGTGGTATAATGCCAGTCTGAGCGCTTGGCATGTCCCTTTGTTTTCCATTGTTGCGTGATCTAGTGGTCACCATCTCTTTGTATTCTGAAGAGAGATGATGCTAGTGAAGGTTAGGAACTTTGTCATCCCCACAGTTTGCGCCAAACTGATATAGTCATTTTTTGCTCCCTGCTTTGACCTTGACCTACAAACTTGCTGACTTGCACAAGGAACGCACGTGAGCCGCAGACAACTATTGTGGTGGGCAATGACACTCCAATGCTAAAGTCAGACAAAGATTTGAGGAAGACGTAATGTTGTAAACAAAGAATTTGTAGCGTACCTTAGCTTACCAACCTCGTGTCTTATTTATAGTGTTGGAGTCATGGTTCGACCAGGCCATCGGTAACATAGTTTAGGGAAGGAGATCTTCATGGAGATCCTTCTCTAATCAGGAGTTGTGTTGTGGAGGAAGTGTCCCTGTTAGCTTTGTGTTCTTAGATATGCGAGAGATGGTTCCCAATCTGAGAGTAGTCTATATATATAAGTCTCCATGTGTGACATATACTCTGGTATTTGTTTCATAGTCGGAAGCAAAGTGTTGTTGTAATTGCCTTTCCGAAGCTGATCCTCGATATACTTGCCTTTGCAGGACTTATAGGTATTGAGGATAGTTGTGAGACGTGTGGGCTTAGCAGACTGAGCTGGGTCCGTTTGGAGGACTACATTGAGCTGGCATAGAACCGCTTGGACCGAATCAATGTTGGGTTGGCGCTAAGGCCTTATCATTCCTCGAGATCATCATGACATGTGTATGGATTAGAGGAGTGGTCGTTTTGGTGTATCATCACATATGATCCCAATGAAATTGACACACTTAGGCTATGTTTGGTTACTCCATGGAATGAGAATAAGAATGGAAATGTCAATATTACTATATTTGGTTACTTGATGGAATCAGAATGAGAATGAAAATGATAATGATTTGTGTATTTACTTTTTTACCATGAATTTTGGATCTATGGTGGGTAAAGAGACATCTATGTTAGGTAAAGAAGACAATTAAGACAAAGAAAGTGTTGACCATTACAATGGACATTCATAGGGTTTTGAGAAGGAATGCTCATTATAATGAAATTTGTAATGAACATTCCTATTACACCATTTTTATACCCAACCAAATAAAGAAATAGCTTAAATCATTGTAATTGTCAAACCCATTCCATTAAGTAACTAAATACGCGTTAGTGTCGGGCTTATGAGAAAAGACTAATAATTGTAATTGTAGTGTTATGGTCTTTGAAAATATATTTTGGATCATTGCATTCCCCCCCCCCCCCCCCCCCCCCAATATATAGCTAATTCAACTTCCCCCCAATTTACATTTATATTGCACTTTTTCCCTTAGACTACTAGTCAACGTGCCTTGACTGTCAAACACCTCACGTGCCACCATTCTTTCTATTTTGTATGATGAAAATGTCATTCACGTGCTTATCACGCCTGATGTGATAGCATGTCAATCCCAATCGTTTGTTACCTGAACCAGGCACGTGGACAACTGTGAATTACTTTATCCATTAAAGGGAAGGACATTGGAGGGAAAACTCCCTCCATTTTCATTCTCTCTATTCGTTTCTCCTATCTCCCTGCGTTTTCACTATCTTTCGGTTAGATTTAGGCGCAGAGGACACAGTGAATGGTTGCAAGGAGTGTCGTCGCCTTATGAAGGAAGCAGTATACGCGCGTCACCACCTCGCCGCCGCTCACTCCGACTACCTTCGCATTCTGCCTTACTCGCTCCACTCTTCTCGATTTCGTCTCTAGCAAACCCCTCTCCGTCTCTGACCAAACCCTCGCTATTCTCCTATGTAATCCCTCTTCTCTTTCCAACTTCTCCTTCTACAGAGCCACTACTCCATTCCCATCACAACCACCAGCAGCTCGCACCATTTCGTCGATTGCTTGCACTCCTCTGCCTCCGCCACACCAATACCTGAAATATCGCCACACCAACCGCCTAAGAGATCCAAGCTCCGATCTTCAGCTTCATCATCCTCATCATTTATTTCACCTCCATCCATGAAACTCCCAATACCCCCTTTGCTCAAATTGCGTGAAACTCCATCCATCTATTTCACTTCCATCCATGAAACTCCATCCATTTATTTCACCTCCACCCTGTTCAAAATTCAGCTCAAATTGATGAACCCCATTGAACATTTTTGGGTTTTGTTAATGGAGGATGAAAGGGTAAGAGAAAGGATTAGAGAGTACCTGAGAGTAACTGGAGACTTGTCTGGAGGCTTGAAGATGAGATGAGGTTCAATGAGTTTGGACGGAGATGAAGAAAATAAAAGCTTTTGGGGGGAGATTTGGTTCGAATGGAGAATGGAGTGAAGGAAGAGAGAGATGTTGAAGTTTCCATTGAAGGTTGGTTTTCACAAACCCATCCCTCCCTCAAGTTCTTTTATGTTATATACCCACCTGCAAATTTGTGAAGAGAGGAGTGAAGGGTGTGGTTTTTCCATGGCTCCAGAGGTTGGTCTCATTTTTTTGGGCTCTATTTGCTCATTTTTACCTGTTTTCTTCAGCCACAGAAGTGTAAGTGTGTGTATCATAAAGAATTTTGTCAAGTGGTGGTGTTTTTCTCTAAGTGTAAGTGTGTGTATCATGTGTATGAATGGATGACCTGCAACTGTCATTTGGAAGTGTAAGTGTGTATTTGGTCATGTGTATCATGTGTATAAATGGATGACTTGCAACTTGTTCTTCTATGAATTTGGTTAAGTGTAAGTGTCTCTATCATAAAGAATTTTTTGAAGTGAATGTTGAATGAATGACCTGCAAACTGTCATTTGGAAGTGAATGTGAATGGATGTTGTGTTTGTGTCTATTTAGGTATGGTATAGTATTGAATGCTTATCGGTATGGTACACTTCAGGTTGTTAGGTACTGAATGTTATTGAATGTTTGTAAATTTCAGGTTTTTGCACTTCTGATTGTTAGGTACTAAATGTTATTGAATGCTTGTAAATTCAGATTATTGAAAGTGTTATGTCAGGTTGTTTATTGATGCTTGAAAGTGTTATGTCAGATTGCATATTGATGCTTTAAAGTGCTATGTCAGGTTTTGAATTGCAAGGTTGCTTATTGATGCTTGAAAGTGTTATGTCAGGTATTGAATTGCAATGATGTGGTGTCAATTGAATTGCATTGTGTTATATCAGGTTTTTGCAATGATTTTAAGACATTTGATTACAATGTGCTATTAACATCTAATGAACATCAAATGAATTTATATTGTGTTTTAATATCCAATTTACATGTACTCATTCAAAAACTTGCGTGCTTCAAACCTCTTATTAGCTTGTTTAATTGTGCTCGTGACACCATGGGATCTGCAAGAAAATAAATTAAGTATGATTAATTAGCAGTAACTTAACCCCTTAAAATATATTACTGGCAAAACTTAATCCCTTAAAATAAAATTGAATGTAACTTTGCTCCCTGCAACAGAACTGACCTAACAGATTATGAAGATGAGCTGCAACTCAAAACTTGACAAACTTTTCCACTTAATGATGCTTAAATATTTAATCTACAATGAAATAACATGGAGATGTAGTAATAGAAAGAGATGTAAGAGTTATGCGTGGTGACGATGGTGGTGAAGTAGAGACAGTGGTGGTGAAGGAGGAGTTGGCAGAGTATCCTAACGTCTTAGTGGAAGTTTGAATCTCAGCCCTCTATTTTAATTGCATCAACTTTGAATCTCAGCCTTCAGATCATTAAAGAGTGTTTTGAGCAGTATGATTTTTTTGAATCTAGCACGTGCCTTGACGGTCAAGGTACGTGGACTATTAGTCTGAGAGAAAAGTGCAATATGAATGTTAATTGGAGAAAAAACCGAATTTGCTATATACTTTAGAAAGAAAGTGCAATTAACCCTTATATTTTTACTACCAGCTCCCATTCTAGCGGGATGTTGACATTACTCCTTGTCCATGATTTTTATTGCTTGGGGAGCTGGGGTTAGATAATGGTCATAGATGAAGGTGATAGATCGGATAGTGCAACTGCGGCACGTCTGTGGTGATGCAGTCGTGACATTTAGGAGTAAGAGGGGAGGTTTGGTGAAGATGCAAGAACAAAGGAGAAAGAATAAGAGGTGGCAACTACCTCTGAAAGAGAAGTTGGTCTGAAATTGGTCTATCCAGAGTCCATACCAACAGTGATGTAAAGCAATGAAAAAGATGATGTGCAGATAACAAATTGGAGCGTTTACGTGCTCAAATCAAAGTGATCATCTTAGACAGGTATAAATGCTTATTGTATACATAAATACCCAAATGTTGTAAACCAAATTGATAAAGTTGTTCATTAGGGTTGAACAAAAAATCGATAAAACTGTTCAAATTGAATTGATTGATTCGGTTTAAACTTGGTTCGATTCAATTTTAATTTTTAAAAAATTCAAAACCGAAAAGTCGATTCGATTTTCAACCCTATTATGCATCATCAATATTAGGTTTTGAAGAGTCAGGCCAAGCTAAGTCTAAGGAGTTGCTTAAATGTCACAGTTATGCATTGATTAAGAAAAGCAAACACCAATCTTACAATACTTGCATTAGTTTTGCGAAGTGAAAGTGTTTATGAAAATAAGAACAAAAATAATCATGTCAGGTTTTGGTTTGATTTCCTTAACTTTACGATGGTTTTTTAACTAATAAAATCATCACAATGTTGGTTTTCTCCATTATGACCAATTTTATTATGAGAGGTGAATGCATTTCATTTCAACATTCAACCTAATTTGGTATTGCCAAACATAATCAAATGTAACTCGAAGAATCATTTAAGTTTGCAACTGAGTCTATAAATTAGAAGATTTATTTTTTTGGGTGTGGGTTGGGGGTGAGAAAGTTATAATTTGTTAGGTTTTCAGTTTTTTTTTATTATTTAATTTTTCGACTTTAGAAAATCAAGTGTTGGTGGAAATTCGGTATCTACGGATATATTTTCTAAATATTTACTACTGTTTCAATAAACCAATATAAAACCAATATAAAATCTAGTTTTAATCACAATTGTAAATTGGTGACAAATGTTAGGTTTGCTTTTACTCTTGGTATGTGGCTCTTATTTTCGAAAGAGATTGGTCTGTTCTGAACAGATAAAGTGGTGTGAAGTAAAGAATAGACAATGTTTTGTGTGGATAATCTCTCCATTATAGTCAAAGTACAACCACACATTATCAACTACAAATTGGATATTTTTTTGTTGCTTTAATTAGCAAATTTGTGCTTATCATCTCCACTACGAAAGCACATGTTGTAAACCAAAATGATGATCTCTAGTATGAAAGTTAAATTACTTTCAATTCAATGCTAAGATAAATACGCAAAATGTATAACAAATAGTCTTTTAATTTATAATTAATAAAAGTTAAATTACTTTCAATTCAATGCTAAGATAAATACGCAAAATGTATAACAAAATAGTCTTAATTTTTTTCAAACTAGAAAAAAAAAAAAAAAAACGTCCAGCCTGGGGTTTTCATGTCGCCTAGCGCCTACACTGATTATTAAATTAAAAACAATAACAGGTAATAAGAATTTGTGTTTATGAATTTTTTTTTTTTTTTTTTTGTAATAATGAAAGGTTTGTGGAGCAAGCGAAATAAGAAAAGAAAAGAAAACATTTCATGTTAGGTTTTGGTTTCCCTAATTTGTGATGGTTTCTGATGAAAAGAAAGTATCACATGTTGGTGTTCTCTATTATGATGAATTATTGTACCATTTGCAGGACCAAAGGACTTTGAAGAACAGAGAATTGAAAACTCATATTTGAAGAATTGTCGCATGTAAATTTTTATCTCTATAAACATACTTTTAAAGTCATATAATGTAGTGTTTAGTTTATTTATTAATATATTTTTTAATCCTAACTTGTTTCCGGCATTATAAAGAGGCATTTTCTTTTTTTAGAATACATGAAACTTAATATGAGCAAAAAATGAGCATCTATTAATTTCTTTTCCATAGGACCCTTGAAAATAACCCCCTTTATGCAATAATTCTCTCCCAATTTTTTTTAATTAGTTGAATAACAAGTCAAAAGAAACTACAAGACCATTATTGAGGTGGGTCTCTTGTTATCAAAATCTTGGTTTGAACATTAGATGAGCCCATCTAATACTTGAATATTTTGAGGTTGTAAGAATGAGAATGGGAAATTTTTTCTTTCAAATGACAGTGCGGAACAATTAAAACACAATACAACCAATCGAAGTTCACATTTTATAATTGTGATATCATCTACCACAGGTTGTACCAATTATGCATGTTGGCTTAAACAATAAAGTTTTGAACCGTCATTAGAAAATAGAAATTGATGATAAAGTCATAACTCAATTTAAAGCGCAACTAATCAACCCTAAAACCCTAATTTTAAACCATATTCATATGTGATGTTCATGGTGCTTGGGGAGCAATGATACAATAAAATGATTAAATAGTTACTTTAATAATAATGAAAGGGATGAAGTAACCTAACAAACAGAAGGAAGCAAGGGCCCCTCCCGTATACTTGAGGTGATGTAGGAAATCTCTTTCATTTTAACTCATTAAAAGTGACTTTTGAGTAGGGTTGAAAACCACTCTAAACCGTAAACTAAATCCACTTGGGTTGAGTTTAAAACTTTTAAATCAAAATCGATTTGAAATTAAACTGATTTTAATTTATGCAAATCGTAATCAAATCAAATCGACTAAAATCAAATCAAAACTGAAATAAAATTGAATCGACTGACTATTTTAAACTTGTTATATTATTTATATATAAAATATATATTATTTATTATATATATTCGATCGATTCGGTTAAAATCATATAAAAACCAAAAACCGAACCGACCATTTCGATTTTGAATTTTTTAAAATCAAAACTGATCCAAACCAAATTTAAACCGAACTGATTGGTTCGATTTTGATCGTTTTTTTTTTCAACCCTGCTTTTGAGTATCAAACACTCTAAGGTTCCAAGTAACTGAGACACCAAGTCATCATAATTTATAACTGTCGATCACACCCCCCTTACATTTGAATTGCAATAAAAATTGACTTTGGTATGATTTTGATTTTGATTTTGATTTGATTGTTCCACACCTCTATCAATATTGCTAATATTGAGGGAACTGATATTTGAATCCGTCTAAACACTATACCAAATTGGCATTTTTGTAACAACTCTCAAAACAATATCACTTTTGAGATGTTACAATCTACTAAACAATTTTAAATCAAAACTAAATTTAGTCAAAAAAAATGAAAAACGGTAACACAAAAAAAATGATACAATAAGTTGGATCACCATGAATAGTATCACTTTTATAACCATACTCTTCATGGTGATACTATTATTATATCATTTTGTTTGTAAAAATATGTAAAGTTGTTAGGTGAATTGTTACACTTCAAAAGTGATATTGTTTTGAGGGTTGTTACAAAAATGTCAATATGGTGTAGTGAAAGGGCTAGAAAACCAGCTAGAAAGGGGGTGCAACCCTCCATCTCCCTCGGAATGCGCAAAGACATGCATCTCAAGGGAATGGAGGGTTGCACCCCTCTCCCTTGCTGGTTTCCTCGGCCCTTTCCTCGCCATTTAGAATTTCTGTTGTTTTATTGAGTTGGACAATTGCAGATACAGTGGCCACAACCCTTACAATTATTAAGACAAAAATACATGTCATGGTCTATTACTACTGTTGCTGTTGGACAAATATGAAACTTGGTTTCAAGCTTTGAACGTACTTTAGTCTTTTACATAATGACAATAATGATACATGCTCCAATAATAGCAATGTCGACAATGAGATTATGCCATATACATAAAACAATAACATAAAGTGTTTTTGTTTATTTAATTGATCTTGCAAGGAAATAAGCACGATGAGCACCTGCATTGCAGTAATTACATTGTCAATGTTAATCAGCTATCAGAAATATCGAAATATATTTCTCGATAAATCAGAGTTCATCCCAAAATAAATTGAAAAATATCTCTACTATATTTGCTATCAAACATAATGCTCAGAAACTTCCAGATGGCAAGCTAATATGATGGAGATCATCGATCTCTCTCAGAGTCTCATTCATACTCTCAGGTTCGATTGCGAAGGAGGATGCTTCCTGGAAACCAGGAAGAGAGATATGTTAAATAGAGTCCCAACCAGGCTCCTCTTCCTTTCAACCCTCAGTACATTTCTCTGCTCTTGTCAATTTGCACATGCATGCATGAGGACGAATTTTAATTGGGAGTATAAAAACTTTGATTGGTGCATATGAAACTTTGATCCGTTTTTGCGATTGATTTTCATTTTCCTCTGAATGTGAAGGACTTGTATTGAAAAATGACACAAAGATTGTAAATGCTAATTAAGGTCGAAAGGTGACAACTTCATATGGCTACATATTTGATCAAGTTGGAATGGCAGGCTCTCCTTTTATGGCCAATCATTTTTGTATATTTTTCACATCCCTAATCTAAAATTTTAGTGGCAAGTTGTTTGATTGTTTTGATTTTCTTTTCCTTCACTTTGTTTGTAATTTACGGAATACGAAAAAAAAAAATATATATATATATATATATATATATACATACATTGAAGAAGAGTGATTTGAGAATTTGATCAAGCAAAGAAATCTCAATCCAAACCCAACCGAAATCCTTCGAACCAAAGGTGTACTTTAGGAAATATGATTACTCGTTAAAGAAACTAATTCTATAAAAAAAAAAAAAATTACTCATTAGGTGTTAGTGTTGTCCACCTCACTGCCGCTCACTCTGCCTCACTGGCTCCGCTCTTCTCGACTACGCCTCCGGCGAACCCCTCTACGTCACTGACCAAACCCCCGCTATTCTCCTTCGTAATCCCTTATCCCTTTCTAGCTCCTCCTCCTACAGAGCCACCACTCCACTCCCATCACAACCACCAGCAGCTCGCACCATTTCGTCAATTGCTTCCACTCCTTCGCATCCGACGCACCAGTGCCTGGAATATCGCCACACCAACCGCCTAAGAGATCCAAGCTCCGATCTTCAGCTTCATCATCTATTTCACCAATATCCATGAAACTCCCAATACCCTCTTTTCTCAAATTGCGTGAATCGGGCTTGAGATCTCTATCCTATTCAAAATTCAGCTCAAATTGATGAACCCCATTGAAGATTTTTGGGTTTTGTTAATGGATGATGAAAGGGTAAGAAAGAGGGAGAGAGAGTACCTGAGAGTAACTAGAGACTTGTCCGAAGGCTTGAAGACGAGATGGGGTTCAATGAGTTTGGACGGAGATGAAGAAAATAGAAGCTTTTGGGGGGAGATTTGGTTTGAATGGAGAATGAAGTGAAGGAAGAGAGAGATGTTGAAGCTGCCATTGAAGGCTAGTTTTACAGTTTGGTTTTCACAAACCCATCCCTCACTCGAGTTTTTTTTATTGTTATATACCCACCTGCAAATTTGTGAAGAGATAAGTTAGGGGTGTCAAGTGTTGGTGTTTTTCTCTAAGTGTAAGTGTGAGTATCATGTGTATGAATGGATGACCTGCAATTGTCATTTGGAAGTGTAAGTGTGTATTTGGTTGTGTATCATGTGTATGAATGGATGACCTGCAACTGTCATTTGGAAAGGAATATGAATGGATGTTGTATTTGTGTCTATTCAAGTATGGTATAGTATTGAATGTTTATCAGTATGGTACACTGCAGGTTGTTAGGTACTGAATGTTATTGAATGTTTGTAAGTTGTTGCTTGTAAATTCAGGTTATTAAAAGTGTTATGTCAGGTTGCTTATTGATACTTGAAAGTGTTATGTCAGGTTACATATTGATGCTTTATGTCAGGTTTTGAATTGCAAGGTTGCTTATTGATGCTTGAAAGTGCTATGTCAGATATTGAATTGCAATGATGTTGTGTCAATTGAATTGCATTGTGTTATATCAGGTTTTTGCAATGATGTTAAGGCATTTAATTACAATGTGCTATTAGCATCCAATGAACATCAAATGATTTTACATTGTTGAAAGAACATCAAACTTTGTTGCAAGAACATCCAATGAACATCAAATGAATTTACATTGTGGCTTAACATCCAATGTACATGTACTTATTCAAAAACTTGCCTACTTCAAACCTCTTATTCACTATTTAATTGGGTTTGTGACACCATGAGATCTGCAAGAAAATCAATTAAGTGTGGTTAATTAACAGTAACTTAACCCCTTAAAATAAATTTGAATGTAACTTTGCCCCCTGTAACAAAATTGACCTAACTGATGATAAAGACGAGTTGCAACTCAAGCTTGCCATCAAAACTTGGCAAACTTTTCCACTTATTGAGGCTTGAATATTTAATCTACAGTGAAATAACATAGAAATGTAGTAGTATAAACATATGTGAGAGTTATGGGTGGTGACGATGGTGGTGAAGTGGAGATAGTGGTGGTGAAGGAGAAGTTGGCAGATTATCCTAACGTCTTAGTGGAAGTTTGAATCTTAGCCCTCGATTTTAATTGCATCAATTTTGAATCTCAGCCTTCAGATCATTAAAATGTATTTTGGGCAGTAAAATATGACTTTTTTTTATGCCAGGCAAAAATAGTGATTATCCTGTAGGCTAGTTCAACAGACAATTTACAATGAAAGATACAAGATATTCGCCCAAGAACATAGAGAAAAAAATTCTATAATGTCAATTAAATTACTCAAATCAAAGGTCTTTTACAATATTGAGGAATAACTCTATTTATAGTGCTCAAATAACTTGAATAATAAGTAGCCTATTCTTAAAAGAAAAATATAATCAAATACTAAAATAACAAGCTGTTTATTCCTAAAAGAAAAAGTAAAGCCTAATCCTAAAAGAAAATTGTATATTCTTAAAGAAAAATGTATAATCAAATACTAAAATAACAAGCAGTCTATTCCTAAAAGAAAAAGTAAAGCATAATCCTAAAAGGAAATTAAAAAGACTCCTAATTAAATTGATTTGAATGAATGAATGGGATACCCATTGTAGTTCACATTGATTTTAGCCAATTGTCAAGGCATCCGGGGTTTTTCAGGTCATCATCATCATCATTAGAAAATCATGTGCTTGAGTAGGGTTTGTGTAAGACTAAGGAACCCCTGAGTGTTATCATGAAGAAAATTTAGGCAAATTGTATATCATAGGTTAGATTAGATGTGACCACATTTAGGTAGTAGGTGTATGTGCTTTTTGGATTTGTCAAATCTCATCGGGTTGAAATTGAAATTCATCATATGTGTCTATATGGTTTATTAAAGTTGGTTGTCAAAGTGTTGTGCCACTATCAAAAATATTTTCTCGTTAATTGTCAAAGGTAATAGATACATTGCTCCTTTGTTTGATGAAATTTCTTAATGAAATAGAAGATGGATTTGGGGAAGTTTTTACAAGAATGAAATGAGTCAATTTTGCTTAGTTCCTAATGTATCTCATTGTCATATGTTTTTTTGATCATGACCTGGAAGATATTATCTTTGAAGAATTTTTTTGGACTTATTTACATAGCTGACGAGATTGATCCCAATTGCATAACATAAAATATAAGAAAATTTTCTAGTAATAGATATTGACTGGAATTTAACTGAGCACTTGTTTTAGTTTGAGTATTTGTATTGTTATGTGAATTGGTGTGCATATTGTTTTTCATATGATACAAAGAGATGAGATGTGTGAATTTACAATGTGTCAAATATTACTTGTTCCTCAAAAGAATGGTGGATACTATGGTTGATTTATTTATGGTTGACAAAGTGTCGCCATAAAAGAGTTTTGAATTTTAGTTTTTTTTATGCTCTTTTCCACAACTCCGAAATAAAAATGTGAAAAGAAAATAAATTTTTTGTATATAGACTTGCTTGTATACGTGTGATATTATTATGGGTATGCAGACTTGCTTGCATATCGGTGCACCGTTCCATGCGAGTTCGGTTGTATGTGTAGATTTAGGAAATGTTTGCCATGGATCGAACTTCGGGTGAGATGACATATTCCTCGAGGTGGCACCCCACTTGGAACATGTACGCTCCGAGTGGTTTCGAAGGCAATGGAGGCACACTTTGGTGAGGTGTGTTCGGCACAAGGAGGATAGTGCGATTGTGAAAAAGAAGCGAGATTTCTTTTTGTGTATGTAAATAATTACCTTAAAGGAAGAAACTAAATGCTTATTCAACCATTGAATGAGAACTACATGTCTTCCTAAATGTAGAAAATGTGTTTTGTTAATATTTCATTAATAGTCTAATATGATTATGAATTGTATTGTTGTTGCATTTATGAGGATTGATAACTCATAAATTTTATTTATTAGTAATAAATATTGCATATTTATTTGTTAGGATGATGACACCTTTGCCTCATGGAGGAACTACCTGATGTGTAGTTGTTATTGTTTATTGTTTAATTTTGATGTTGTCATGTATGGATTTATTGATTTTGGAATGAAAATTTCTCACACCAGCTTTATTGCTGACCCAAGTGAGCTTTTGTTTCTTGGGTACATTCCTTTTGGAATGTAGTCATTTAGCCTTTCAGATTTAGAGACTTTTGAGCAGCGTTACTGGAGTTCCGCTAGAGAGCTAGCAACGTCAGAGTCTCTCCGAGTTAGATTTTTATTTGTTTCAGATGTTTAGTCGTTGCTGTTATTTGTTTCTGTTGTGTTGAATTTTCACGTTCCGGGTTTTGGGGGAAACGGATAATCCTAAGTGAATTTTGGGGATTTTCATTTTCTTCGAAAATTGGGGCGTGACAACTGTATCAAAATTACCAGCTGCTACATGCTCTGCAGCGAGAGCTGATTTTTCGATCCAGATCTGGCTTATAGGCATGCCTTGAGTCTAGGTGACAAATACTAAAGAGCGGGTATTCGTAGTAGCCCTGGTGTATCAACTTCTGGTGGCAACTCTAAGTCCTCAAGGTCCCAACCTCCTTCCCCATCAGTTTTTTCATGTACTTCACCGTCTTCAATAAAACCTCCAACATCCCCATTCTGCAAACCATCTGCATCAATAATATCCAACTCTTCATCAGTGTCATACAGAAGCTCTCCAAGCTCTTCAGTTTTGTCTACCACGTCTTCCTCAATCGCAAGATTGTTACCCTTCTGAATAGCAGGCTTCCTGCACTCAGTCGTTCTATGTCCCTGTTCACCACATCTAAAACATCTAATATTTGAATTAGAATTACCTCGTGGTGGCTGCTGGACATGACGAAATTCTTGAGGGCGAACTGGCTGACCGCTTTGATCACTTTTGATCATTGGCCTCCTGTTCTGCTGTTTTTCCACAGCAAGTGTACGCTGGTAGGCTTCAGAAACGACCCTCAACGACTGAAGTTGCTGAAATAAGGGTTTAATGTAGATGAAAGGAAGAAAGTGACCCTTCATCTTCTTCTTCATCTTCTCCCAATCAATGATCTTGGCATTGCCTTGCCTGTCTAGTGCTCGCTTCAACTGCTCCCACCACGCAGATGCTCTACCTTTGAGTTTTTTTGGAGACCAATTTCACATTGACATGATCTGGGACTTCCTTATACTCAAAAATACGTTATACTTTATGCAACCAATCGATGAATCATTCGGCCTGTAACGTACCAGAAAACTCGGGTAGATCCACTCTGAATTCGAGGTCTCTATGACAATCATCCCGACCACGATGTTCCTAGAATCAAGCACGATTGATATACGGGTTTTCGAAACTGGAATCAGAATTGTGATCTTCCATCTCACAAATACCGAAATCTTGCGCCGTCAGACGCTGGGTTAGCTTTGCAACTTGCCTCTGTAAATCCTCAGTCATCACATCCTGAACGCATCACGGTGAGGGGCTTCCTCGTTCGATACCTACCCGCGACAAAATCTCACCCCAAGAAGATGTTGAAGCTCTAATACCAACTGATGCCGGGAAGAATAGTGATTATCCTGCGGGCTAATTTAATAGACAATTCAAAATGAAGGTTACAAGATATTCGCCCAAGAACACAGAGAAAAAACTCTAATGTCATTTAAATTACTCAAATCAAATGTCTCTTACAATATTTAGGAAGAACTCTATTTATAGTGCTCAAATAATTTGAATAATGAACAGCATATTTCTAAAAGAAAAAATATAATCAAATACTAAAATAACAAGTAGTCTATTCCTAAAAGAAAATGTAAAGTCTAATCCTAAAAGAAAATTGTATATTCCTAAAAGAAAAAGTATAATCAAATACTAAAATAACAAGCAATATATTCCTAAAAGAAAAAGTAAAGCTTAATCCTAAAAGGAAATTAAAAAGACTCCTAATTAAATTGAAATATTACGAAAAAAATATATAGTAAATAACTTTGAGAGCAAATTAGGAACCCTAGAAACTCTCCTGCATCATTTTTTTATCTAGCACATCCCTTGATGGTCAATGCACGTTGACTGTTAGTCTAAAGAAAAAAGTGCAATACAAATGTTAATTAGGGAGAAATCTGAATTGGCTATATATTTAAAGGAAATGTACAATTAGCCCTTATATTTTTTACTACTAGTTCCCATTGTAGCATAGGATGTTGACATTACTCCTTATCCATGATTTGTATCGCTTGGATGATGGTCATAGATGAAGGTGATAGATCGGATAGTGCAACCATGGACGGATTTACGTGGGGTCAAGCAGGGGCAAGTGCCGCCACTGACTTTTGAAAAAATAATTTTTTTTTCTTCTCGATTTGACTAACTTGCAATCCACGATGCCATCCTACTCCACCCCTTCTTCTCTTTCACTATTCTCAGCGAACAACCTCATTTTTCCATTTCTTCTTTTCTTAATCCTTTATTTATTTATTGATAAAAGTGTATTAGCTGAGTTAGTAGAGGTATAACGCATGAAATCACATGTCACAAGTTCGAACTCGGCCGGGGGCATGAGGTGGGGAGGGTTATGGATTAAAAAAATGTTTACTACGAGAACAACAACCGCTCCGCCTCCACTTCTCTTCCTCTCATTCTCTCTCTGTTTGATTTATTTTCCTTTTCCACCAGCGCCCCAACCTGTTTTGTCTGCTTTGAAAAAGAATAATGTTTTTTAAGTATTTTCTCGAGATGAATTTGTATATCAAGATATAGTTTAGTATTTTATTCATATGATTACTTGGAGAAATGACCCATTAGTATTTTTGGCCCTTAACTTTATACACCAAATGAATTGACCAGATCGATAAAATTGCACGATATCGAGTTCTCGCCTTATTATATATATTTGAAAGGCAAGTGTATCATCGTCCTCTATATATTTATCTCTTGTGCACCTACAAAGTAGATAGTTTGATCAATTTTTTTCACCCATGGATTAGATGGAGTTTTGTTTAGCAATTGGTGTTTTGTATAGTTCTTTCCGTCTTGTTCAAAATTTAACAAAAATTATATTAAAGTACTTAATTATTATATTATCATTAATTAATTATGATTTATCACTTTGCCCCCATTCAACGAAAATTTTGGCTCCGTCACTGAGTGCAACTGCAGCACGTCTGTGGTGATGGAGTAAGGACATTTAGGAGTAAGAAGGGTGGTTTGGTGAAGATGCAAGAACAAAGGAGAAAGAATAAGAGATGGCAACTACCTCTTAAAGAGAAGTTGGTCTGAAATTGGTTTATCCTGAGTCCATACCAACTGTGATGTAAAGCAATGAAAACAGATGATGTGCATAGAACAAATTGGAGCGTGTACTTACTTTCGAAAGAGACTGGTCTGCTCTGAATAGATAAAGTGGTGTGAAGTAAAGAATAGACAATGCTTTGTGTGGATAATCTCTCCATTATAGTCAAAGTACAACCACACGTTATCAACTACAAATTCGATTTTTTTTGCTTTAATTAGCATAGAGTGATTCTAGCCGGTGAGGAAAGGAGAGAGGGAGAGTGTGGGTCGCCCATCCTCTTTGGAATGTGTGTCGGTATTTTTCATGTGCACATCTCAAGAGAGATGGATGATCCCCACCTTCCCTCTCTCCAAACCTCGTTGGCTTTCTCGACATTTAGAATTCCTCATTAGCAAATAAGTGTTTATCATCTCCGCTGCAAAGGCTCGTGTTGTAAACCAAAATGGTGATCTCTAGGTTTCTTGTGAAGTCTCTGAAAATTTGAATTTGCTCAACAAATACTTTTAACAAGCAAGGTTCTAAAAATTGCACGTAGGGGACTAGCATCAAGAAATTTAGTCGGGGCTTGAGCGGTTTTTTTTTAATTTTTAATTTTTAATTTATAAAAGTTAAGCGCATAATACCATATAAATTACTTTCAATTCAATGCTCAGATAAATATGCAAAATGTATAATAAAAATAGTCTTAATTTTTTTGAAACTAGAAATAATAAAAAAAAATCGTCCAGCCTGAGGTTTCCCTGTCGCCTAGCACCTAGACTGTTTATTAAATTTAAAACAATAACAGGTAATAAGAATTTTTTTTTTTTTTTTGGTAATAATGAAAGGTTTGTGGAGCAAGCGAAATAAGAAAACAAAACAAAACAAAACATTTCTTATTAGGTTTTGGTTTCCCTAATTTGTGATGGTTTCTGATGAAAAGAAAGTATCACATGTTTGTGTTCTCTATTATGATGAACTATCAATAGAATTATTGTACCATTTGCAGGACCAAAGGACTTTGAAGAACAGAGAATTGAAAATTCATGTTTGAAGAATTGTCGCATGGAAATTTTTATCTCTATAAACATATTTTTAAAGTCATATAATATAGTGTTTAGTTTATTTATTAATATTTTTTTAATCCTAACTTGTTTCCGGCATTATAAAGAGGACATTTTCTTTTTTCTAGAATACTTGAAACTTAATATGAGCACAAATGAGCATCTATTAATTTCTTTCCTTAGGACCCTTGAAAACAACCCCCTTTTTGCAATAATTCTCTCCCTTTTTTTTTTTTTTTAATTAGTTGAATAGCAAGTCAAAAGAAACTACAAGACCATTATTGAGGTGGGTCTCTTGTTATCAAATTCTTGGTTTGAACATTAGATGAGCCCATCTAATACATGAATATTTTGAGGTTGTAAGAATGAGAATGGGAGAATTTTCTTTCAAATGACAGTGCGGTACAATTAAAACACAATACAACTAGTCGAAGTTCACATTGTAGAATTCACATTTTGTAATTGTGATATCATTTACCACAAGTCGTACCAATTATGCATGTTGGCTTAAACAATAAAGTTTTGAACCGTCATCAGAAAATGGAAATTGATGATAAAGTCATAACTCAATTTAAAGCGCAACTATTCAACCCTAAAACCCTAATTTTAAACCATGTTCATATGTGGTGTTCATGGTGCTTGGAGATCAATGATACAATAAAATGATTAAATAGTTACTTTAATAATAATAATAGTTACTTTAATAATAATTAAAGCATGCAGATTAGTTCTTGTTCAATCCACATTAGCTTCTATTTCGGTGTTCATTCTGTCTCTTATTAAGGTTTCATATTCAATAGCAGTCAAGATGGAACAGATCATGTGCGATTTCCTTTGGGGTTCTACTCAAAACTCTAGAAAGATGCATTTAGTGGGCTGGGAGAAAATTTGTTGTCCTAAATCTCGAGGTGGTTTAGGCATTCGTCAGGTGCTCACATTCAATATTGCATTACTTTCTAAGTGACTTTGGCAATTTGCAGAAGAAAATGACAATTTATGGTGATCTCTCATTATGGACCAGTGTTCTAAAAATCGCTAGGCGGTGGGCGGGCGGCCAGCAGGTGCCTAACGCCTAGACGGTTTTAGATTTTGTATTATAATTTTCATAATTTACAAATATTTAGCATAATACATTAATATTTTATCAATTACTTCCAATTTAATGCCAGAATAGTAATATATATGAAAAAAATTTATAAACATGAAAAATTAAGCTTACATTAAAATTTATAATAGCATAAGTTGCATAACATAGAGGAAAGAAATGTTTTTCCCCTTCTTCTTTAGGTATAGTACAAGTCCTCAAGCGAAATTTCAAAAGTGGAGCGAAATGTTTCGCTTGTAGCGGAGAAGCAGAGCGATACCTGTCGGGAAACTCTTCTTCGTCTTCCCCTTCTTCCCCTTCTTCTTCTTCTTCTTCTCCTTCTTCCCCTTTTCTTTTCTCTCTGTTTTGCAAAACCTAAAAATTTTGATGGGTATTTGGTCGATTGGTTTTGGTTATTTGCAACCAGAGAAAGAAAAAAAATGCCCAGACCCGCCCTGACCGATTTTTCCCTCTGCCCAGCAACTAATCAAGGCGTCTCTCTACCTACTAGGCGGCCGCCCAGGCCGCTTTTTAGAACACTGTTATGGACAAATATGGGCGCAATAGATGGGTTTGGGAAAATAGAACTAAGTACACTTCCTACGGATGCTCTTTGTGGAAGTCCATCTCCCGGTGTGCAAATGGCTTCTACCCTCACACCTCTCTCTAATGTGGAAATGGCGATCTCATCTCTTTCTGGCATGATTTTTGGTGTAGTAACCAATCTTTGAAGGATCTGTTTTCAATGTTATTTATCATTAACAACAATCAATATGGGAGTGTGAGCAATTATTGGTCTAACAACAATTATTGGGATCTTTCCTTTCGAAGACTCTTAAATACTGGGGAGCTAGAATAGTTCGCTAATATATTGCATTTGTTGGATAGACAGACGCTCTCAGATGGACCTGACAGTTTGGTGTAAAAGGGTAAAGGTGTGGGCTTCTCGGTGAAAGAATTTTCGGATATGTTGGCTGCATCTCATTATGGGACCCACTCCAACCCCTTCATTTCCTCTCACAAAAATCTGGTATGGGTGAAAAACCTTTTTTCCTCTGATTAATTTCTTTAGTTGGTTAGTGTTGCATGAGAAGATATTGACTAAATATAGGTTAAAGAAAAGATGAATCTACACAGGGAGTCTTTATATGCTTTGTAATGAAATTGACGAGACGCTGGACCATTTGATGCTTCACTGCAGTTTCTCCAAATCCATTTGGAGCAGTTTCTTGTCAGAATTTGGTTTGAGTTTAATGTTTCATGGCTCCATTTTAGATTGGTTAAGTTGGTGGTATCAAGCTAATCCTTCCCGTCGGAGGGAGTGGTTATGGCGTAGGGTCCCTCACGTTCTCATGTGGTGTGTGTGGAAAAAAAGAAATAAAATGGTATTTGAAGGACTCAACAGATCAGAGCACTCTATCTTTATCGAGATTAGAGAATTGCTATGGAGGATGAGTTCGACTTGTAATTTGTTTAGAAATTTGGGTTTTGACACTTTCATGGTGTCTTGGCATTCCTTGATATAGGAATGTTTCTCTTTGTATTTTGTTTTTTTTTCTTTCCTTAATAAACATCTTCGTGTTTGACAAAAAATAAAAAGGATGAAGTAATTTAACGTAGAGAAGGAAGCAAGGGACCCTCCCTTACTACTTGAGGTGATGAAGGAAATCTCTTTCTTTTTTACTCATTAAAAGTGACTTTTGAGTAGGGTTGAAAACCAATCTAAACCGTGAACTGAATTAATTAGATCGATTTTAAAAGTTTTAAATCAAAATCGAATCGATCACTAACAAAATCGATTCGAAATCGAATTGATTTTAATTTATGCAAATTGTAATCGAATCGAATCAACTAAAATCAAACCAAAACTGAAATAAATCGAATCGATGACTATTTTAAACTTATTATATTATTTATATATAAAATATATATTATTCATTATATATATTCGGTCGATTCGGTTAAAATCATATAAAAATCGAAAACCAAACCGATCACTTCGATTTTGAATTTTTTAAAATTGAAACTGATCAAAACCAAATTTAAACCGAACCAATCAATTCGGTTTTGATCGATTTTATCGGTTTTTTTGTTCGGCCCTACTTTTGAGTATCAATCACTCTTAAGGTTCCAAGTAATTGGGACACCAAGTCATCATGATTTATAAATGTGGATCACTCCCCCCTTACATTTGAATTGCAATCAAAATTTAGACTTTGGTATGATTTTGATTGTTCCACACCTCTATCAATATTGCTAATATCGACGGTAACAGATTGTTTTATGAAAAATTCTAATTGTGAGGGAAATGGCGAGAAAAACAGCGAGGGGGGCCGTCCATTCCCTTGGGATACGCGCTTGAACCTTCGAAATGTGTGCATTAAAAAGTTAAGCGCACATCTCAAGAGGGATGAACGATACCCCCCTTGGGATCCCTCACTGTTTTCCTCAACACTTAGACGGGTTCTTGTTTTATTGAGTTGAACAATAGCAAATACAGAGGCCACAACCCTTACAATTATCAAGACAAGAATACATGTCATGGTCTATTACTACTGTTGCTGTTGGACAAATATGGATTATTAGCTCCCTCAGATTCCAGCCATGCATGGTTGCTTGCCCATCCTCTGATCCTCTCTCTTGCCGTATTAGCTCTACGTTGTCGACAAAATTCAATTTGGTTGGTACCACTTATAAATTGAAAGTTTCAACCACAGATCAAAATCAACACACGTACAGGACTCTGCAACCAAGCAGAATAGCTTATGGTTGAGGGAACTGATTGCTTTAAAAAAATCTCAATATCTCTGAGCCAGGACAGCTGACAGAGGGTTATCTGTTCGAGTTCTTTTTTCTTTTCTTTTTTAAATTAGGGATATCCCTAACTCTTTTTTTTAATTGGATCGTCGACTTTTTTTATTTATTAATTTATACCGGATGGTTATATAGCTGATTTTATAAAGTTAATTAAACAAAATTTGAAAGCTACAATATTATTACCACTTAATATTTTCATCGTCACTATTTTGTAAGAGACTTGCTTTCACTAAGATCTATTTCATTTAAGCAGCTGCATTCAATATCTGAAAAGTTATCAATGACGGAGAAAATGTACTCCTAATAATCAAATAAAAATTCACAAAATTCTAACTAGTAAGTCTCAAACCCGTAACCTCTCACAAAAAGAGTGAATGTTTACCAAGTGAACTACAATTGATAAACCTATTCATCTTCAATTGTTTTAATGTGTTGGACAATTGCAGATACAAAGGCCACACAAATCTAAGTCTGTCCAGAAAATCTAGGCAGCCTAAGTTTTGCTGCCTATTGAGCAAATTTTACAGTTTTACCTTCCACATTAAAAAGAATGGCAAAAATGTGAATTTCACCCCAATCATCAACCAGGCCAGCTAAAATTGCTCATATCTGTCAACAACCTTCCAATTATTTAAACAAGAATACATGTCATGTTCTATTAGTACTGTTGCCGCAGGGCAAATATGGAGCTAGATTACAAGCTTCAAAGGTACTTATGGTCTTTTACACAAATGACAGTAATGATACATGCTAGAATAAAACGGTTTTTTTTTAAGTGCACTGGTTTTTTACATTGGTTTTTTGTTTGGTATAATCAGACACCATTGAATTGCATCGAGATAAGTAATTATATCAGGCAAAAAATCAGTGCAAAAAACCAGTGCATTGTAGAAGCACTCAGAATAAAAACATAATTTCCAATTTTGAAGAAAAACGAAAATTCTAAATGTCGAGGTAGTGGGCGAGGATAACAGTGAGGGGGGACCGTCCATCACTTTGGGATGCACGCATGAAAAATAATGGCACACATCCCGAGAAATGACCCCGCTGTTATCCTCGCCCACTCCCTCGACAGGTAGAATTACTCGAAGAAAAATAGCAATGTCGACAATGAGATTATGCCATATACACGTGGACAGTGAGATTATTTCCTTCTTTAAAAAAATTAGCAATAATGATATTTGTCCAATTTACTTTAGCTTTTATTTTTGCGTTTTTTCTATATCTTATTAAGGTTCCTACTTCAGTTGCAGTCAAGATGAAATAAATTATGCGCGATTTTTTTGGGAGTTTTTCACAAACCTCCAGAAAGATGTATCTAGCGGGTTGGAATAAAATTTGTTGTCCAAAAATTCGAGGTGGTTTCGGCATTCGCCAAGTGAGTACTTTCAATTTAACATTACTTTTCAAATGGCTTTGCCGATTTGTAAAAGAAGATGACAATTTATGAAGATCACTCATCATTGATAAATATTGATGAAATAGACGGGATTGAGATACCATAACCAAGTACACTCTCTATGTGGAAGTTCATTTATCGGTGTGCAAGTATTTTCTACTATCACTCCTCGCTTCGCTGTAGCAATGGCGATCTCATATCTTTTTGGCATGATTTTTATGTAACAACAAACCTTTGAATGATCAGTTTTCAATGTTGTTTTTCATTAGCAACCAGAAAACAAATGAAGATTTCAGGGATCTTTCTTTTCGGAGACCCCTAAATGATGGGAGATGCTATCGGAGGAATCAAATAGTTTGGTGTAGAAGGGTAAAGGTGTGGGTTTCTCGGTGAAAGAATTTTTGAATATGCTGGCTGAATCTCATTATGAGACTCACTCCAACCCCTTCATTTCCTCTCACCAGAATCTGGTTTGGGTAAAAAATATTTTTCCTCGGATTGATTTCTTTTGTTGGTCAGTATTGCATGAGAAGATCCTAACTAAAAATAGGTTGAAGAAGAAAGGAATCCTTACAAGAAGTCTTTGTGTGCTTTGTAATGAGAATGACGAGACTCTAGATCACTTGGTGCTTCATTGCAGATTTTTCAAATCCATTTGAAACAGTTTTTTGTCAGAATTTACTTCGAGTTTAATGTTTTCAAGATTTTATTTTAGATTGGCTAAGTTGGTGGTCCTAAGATAATCCCTCCCGGCGCGCAAAATGACTAAGGCATAGAGTTTTTTCATGTGCTCATGTGGTGTGTATGAAGAGAGAGAAATATGAGGGTTTTGAATGGCTTAATAGATCAGATCATTCCATTTTTATCGAGATTAGAGAATTGTTGTGGAAGATGGATTCGACTTGTAATCTCTTTAAATATTTGTTTTTTAAAACCTTCGCGGTGTCTTAATATTCTTGATATAGGAATGACTGTATTTTGTTTATCTTTTATCTTCAATAAAAATCTTCATATTTGGACAAAAAAATTACATACACAAAACAATAACATAAAGTGTTTTTGTTTATTTAATTGATCTTGCAAGGCAATAAGCACGATGAGAACCTACATATGCGTTGCGATAATTACTTTGTCAATGTTAATCAGCATTCAGAAATATCGCAATATATTTCTTGACAAGTCAGGATTCATCTCAAAATTAAGTGAAAATTATCTCTACCATATTTGCTATCAAACATTAGTGCCAGAATAGCAAACTAAGATGATCGAGATCATCGATCTCTCTCAGAAAGTCTCATTCATACTCTCTGGTTCGATTGCGAAGGAGGATGCTTCCTGGAAACCAGGAAGGGATATGTTAAATGGGGTCCCAACCAGCCTCCTCTTCCTTTCAATCCTCACTGCACTGCTCTGCTCTGCTCTTGTCAATTTGCATGCATGAGGACGAATTTTCCTCTGAAAATGAAGGACTTGTTGCCAAAACTTCAAATGGCTAAATATATTTGATCAAGATAACAAAAAATATTAGTATTTGCGACAACATCATGTTAAATTTGAAGCCAGTGTTTATGCAAGTACGTACATGGGAGTGTTTTTGCCACGTCAAAACTCACAACAAGAAATTTATTTTTTACCAATAAAATTATTGCTACGAAAATTGATTTCCTTATTAATATTGTAGCATTGTCAACGAATAAAAAATTTCCTTGAAAAGCCATAAAATTGTTTCTGTTTTTCAACAAAATATATTTTGTAGGAAACGTTCCTTGTTAAATAGGTGGCGGAAAACATTCCCTCCAAACCGAATTTCTCACCAAAATGATTTAACAACGAAGTTATTTTTATGGCCACAAAATACTTGTTCCATAGTAATTATGACATCATCTGGAATGAAATATTTTGTTGCTATAGAAGACTAATTTTAACAACAAATCACTTTCTTTGTTAATGAATATTAAATATTATTAATCATTTTTTAGTAAGAAAATATGTTTTTTTAGACAATAATCACATTATTAGTAATGATTCGGTTCGTTGATAATGATTGATAATTTTTTTCATTATATTTTTTTTTGTTAAAGCTCGTTTTTTAATTTATAGCAACAAAATAATATTTCGTTGAGAATTGTCACACTATAGGCAAAGTTTTTTTTATTTTGTAGGAAACAATACATTTTTTAATGAATGTAGCTATGAAATAAGATTTTGTTGGTAATTATAACTTTGTTCGTAACAAATTGTTTTCTAGGTAAAAACTGATAATTATTTTTATGAAAAAATTGTTTCTCATTAAAGCTTACTAACTATTTTATAGCGACAAGTCATTATTTTGTTGGAAATTGATATACTCACTACAAAAAATATTTTATTTACTAACAAATTTTATTTTCCTTGTTAATATGTTACTATTTGTAACAAAAATAAATTTCATTGAATAAACCATAGAGTTGTTATTTTTTGTAACAAAATCTATTTTTTTGGCAATTTTTTTTGTAAAGAGGTAGTGAAAAATATTCATTCCAAAACCAATTTACCATCAACATTATTTAGCAACAAGATATTTATATTTCAAAGAATTTTTAGTTTGTTAGTTATAATGACGCAATTTACAATAAATTATTTCATTGCTAATAAATATTAATATTATTGACAATGCATTGTAACACTTGTTCTTGTCTCTTCAACAATGAAACTAAATTTTCTCTAATTAATAACCACGTTGTTGCAACGATTTATTTGGTTACTTATAATGAATTTTTTTATGAAATTTATTTATATTTAAAGCTCCTAGCTTCTTTATAGTGGAAAAATATCATTTTGATTAAATTTTTTATTAGTAAAATTGATATTATTTCATCTGAAAAATCAAATAAAATTTATTTAACAATACAACATTATTTTACTATTAATTATAATATTAATGGTATCAGTTTATTTTGTTGCTTAATATTGATAAATTTTTCATGAATTTTTTTACTTATTAAGGCTCGTTTTCTTATTTACAACAATTTAATTTTATTTCATTGGGGATATAACCAATTTCAATAACATATAGCATTGAAATGCTAATACTATTTTGTTGCTAATTATAATGGTGTTATTGTGAATTTTTTTCATTGCTAAAATTAGTAGATATTTAACATAAATCTTCCAATCGTGAAAATAGTTAGTTCTAATTTATAGTGATGAAATATTATATATTGGTCTCTATTATATACGTAGCGATGGTTTTTTTATTGCAAAAAATAATTAATTTGAATTAATAAGCTATAAAGTTGTTTCATACAACACAATTATTCAAATAGCTTAATTGGTAAATATTGCAACAACTTTTATTATAGGTCATGAGTTCGATTCCCTTTGAGCCTAAAAATAAATATATTATATATGAAATTTCATAGTGGGGTCTTATCATCAAGAGTGGTGTTCTTAGAGTTTGGGACCTAGATTAGGTTGTCTAAGAGCCGAGAAAGATATTCGAGTAATGTTACGGTGCATTTTACTAACAAAAAAAGTTTTTATGATAAATGTAGTTACATTTTTCCCCGGCAATTTTCCTTGAAAATTTGAAGTTTGTGATAAAGTTAGTTACATTTTCCCACCGCAATTTTTCTTGAAGATTCTAATTTTTTTCAAGAAAGAAATTCATAAGTAAACAAAAGTTTTATTGCAACAAAACAATTTGTTGGTAAAACTATTTGATTTTTACCAACGAATTTTTTTTGTAGTTGTTAGTATTACCAACACCGTATTTTCTTGACTTATCATTTGTTTTACCAAAAAATGTAATTTCTTGGTAAAAAACCTTTAACTACGGGAATGCCTCCACGAACCCAATAACAATTTTTTTCTTATTAAAAATTTTTTCCAACAAAATTTTAATTTTTGTCAAGGAAATTTTTTCTTGAAAATGCCTTAATTGTTGCAGTAACTTTAAAAAAAAATGTTCTAAAAAGATAGTTTTGATTACTAATCTTCCTATACTAGCTACTAAAAACATGGAAATGAGATTATTGAGTTGATACGCATGATAACGTGCAACTCAAGATCGATCGATAACGAGAACATATAGTAACAATAATTAATGAGGGATTAATCAAGTCCATATTGTTTCATCATGCAATCCGTGTTACAAGTCAAATGCGTGTGAAGTCTTTTACGTGGTCACAGAAATGGCTAGTGACTTTCCAAATCACGTGTTCTTTATAGACAGCGCCTATGTAAACTGCAATTTCTCGAGGCGCTGTAGAGATAATGGAATTTTTGTCAAGAAAGTGTGCGTAAAAAAGTAATAATATATTAATTAGAGGCTGATAATAGATCCACGTGTTGTGTTTAGTGAGATAAGAAACTAATAAATTAATTATGTTAAATGTCGTTACTTTGTTGACACGTAGGGAAATTATGGAAGTCATCGTTAAAAAATGTCACCATCTTTTATTGAAAAATATAAATTCAGTTGACTTAACTTGTGGTTAATAATATTACAAATTAAAATTACTTAATAACTAAGAAATCCAATCAAAACTTGCTAACACTTAAAAAAATTAATGTTGCCCCCAATTTGAAAAATATGACATTAAGAGTGTGTTTGGTTGTATGAAATTCTATGTCATGAAAATTTATGAGGGGATCTATACATTTTAGGTTAAATTGATGTATCACTCCATATCTATCATTTGATTTTGTGATCAATGGTGGAAATGAAAGTCTCATTAACATGATAATCACATGCCTTAACCAAGGAGTGTGATTATCAAGTTCATGAGACTTTCATTTCCACTATTGATCACAAAATCAAATGACGGTCAAATGGTAAATGTGGAGTGATATATCAATTTAGCCTAAAATATAAAGGTTCTCTAAGACATGTGATTCTCATGTTCATGGAATTTTCATTATTACCATTAATCACAAAATCAATGATGAATGTAGAGTGATATCTCAAAATAGAATAAAATATGAAAGTCTACACATAAATTTTCATGACATAGATTAATATTCAAATTTTAATCTATGTAATTTTCATCACATAAATTTTCATGACATAAATTTTCATGCAACCAAACATACATTAATATTCAAATTTTCAGACAACATCAAAACAGTCTATTTGCAATTTTCAATTTTAGACATCTAGACTTTATAGCCACATTTTAATCAAGAATTTTGAATTTTTTTTTACATTTTTACCTCTTCTATAGATAATGTTTATAATTGTATTTTTAAAAAAAATGTACAGACAATTTGATAAAAAAATAAAAAAAATTAATGAATTTAAAATATGGGGGATTAGACAAACTCATTTTCAATAGAACATTTGGAAAATATTCTTCAAACAAGACAAAGCATCATTTCATTTCCCAATAATGGTATATATCATATGCCTGCACGTGTCAGTTTCCGCAGTTTAACATGTATACTCACAGTGTCACGAGCCATTCACCAAATAAAATGCCACCTGTATGACTATTTTATTTATTTACAGTTTCACCCAAAACACGGCGTTTATGACTTTTAACACCCCAACTTCAAACACTACCTGTCTCCCTGTCCTTTATATACAAGTGTTTTTAAGATGAGCTTGGCTAACCAGTTTCTCTTCAGAACTATTTGAGTGCCACCACGCACCACCAAGAAGACAAACTTTTTTCACAAGTTCAAATTGTGTTGTGTTTATGTCAGAAATGGAAGATTCTGGCATTACCATACCGGAATCTTTGACGTTGTTTGGAAAGTACGAGCTCGGGAAGTTGCTCGGTTGCGGAGCTTTCGCGAAGGTTTATCACGCAAGAAACATCGAAAGCGGGCAGAGTTTCGCAATCAAGTGCATAAGCAAGAAAAAGGTTGTGAAAGGAGGATTGACTGAGCATATTAAAAGGGAAATATCTATTATGCGCCGGCTGAACCATCCGCATATCGTTAAAATCTATGAAGTGCTTGCAACCAAGACTAAAATTTACGTCGTGATGGAGTTCGTCAAAGGTGGCGAGTTGTTCGACAAGGTGGCGAAGGAGAGACTCAGCGAGAATCTCAGCCGTCGATATTTTCAGCAGTTGATCTCAGCCGTTGAGTATTGCCATTCGCATGGGGTGTTTCATCGAGATCTGAAACCGGAGAATTTGTTGTTAGATGAAAATGGTGATCTAAAAGTTTCGGATTTCGGCCTCAGTGCTGTAACGGAACAGATACGAAATGATGGACTGTTACATACTCTATGTGGAACTCCTGCATATGTAGCACCCGAACTTTTGGCAAAAAAAGGTTACGATGGTGCGAAAATTGATATTTGGGCTTGTGGGATTATTTTGTATGTACTAAACGCAGGTTATTTACCATTCAATGATCCAAATTTGATGGCGATGTATCGGAAGATTTATCGAGGAGAGTTTCGGTGCCCGAAATGGATGTCTCAAGATTTGAGACGTTTTTTATCTCGTCTTCTTGATCCGAATCCCGAGACTAGAATTTCAATGGACGAAATTGTTCGAGATCCTTGGTTCAAGAAGGGTTACAAGCCGGTGAAATTGGAAGAAAATGATTTCGGGATTTTGAGCAAAAAAGACGACCGAAACGATACGTTCTTAAACGCGTTTGATATAATCTCATTTTCCTCGGGATTCGACTTGTCCGGTTTGTTGGCTGAGTCAGGCAGCTCGATTCAGACAGAGCGAGTTGTCTCGTCCGAGTCGCCAGAACGAGTTATCGAAAGAATAGAAGAGTTTGCAAGGGCGGAGAACGTACTAGTATCTCGAAAAGACTGGAACGTGGTGGTGAAAGGGCAAAATCGTAATTTGAAGGCAGCTATAGAAGTTTACCGGTTGACCGATAGTTTGGTGGTGGTGAATGTACGGTCGTGGGAAGAAACATGGAGGAGGAAGATTAGAGATCTGATTAGTCAACCGGAAACCCCGGTTGCGTTAGATAATTAATTATATTTCTATTTTTATGCAACAATCTTATGTGACACAAAATTATATAAAAAAAAAAAAAAAACCTTCTTGAAGGAATATTTTATTTATTTGTTGTTATGGATTTGAGTCATTTTAGGTAGCGAGGGAAAGAAGCGAAATTTTTCTCGAGATGAGTGTAAATGTATATTTTAATTACAATGTACTCATCTTGAAAAGGTTCATCCCTCGGTTCTTTTCTCTCGCTCCCTAAAATTTCTGTATGGATTTTGTTGGACCAGTGAGATGTATTTTGAGTACAATGTTTTGTTTTATTGCTTTGTTAATGAATAAGAAAATAATTATACATGATTCTAATTGAAAAAAAATATTGAGCAGCTAGGATTCCAACAATTGGGGGTTTTGCCTTGTGTCATTTGGCTGTTAGTTTTAATCATTTAAAGGTTAACTCAATCATTGATTCATTAGTTGGCAATGAAAATGTTTTGCTAAGTTTAGTTTTATGTCACAATGAGTACATGAAATAAAGTTTTCGACTTATAAGAACATCCTCTGGTTGAATATATTAGAAATTTAGGTTTTTGATCGTGAAAGAATGATGAAATTTTTAAAGTGTTTATATGTATCTCAAAGTTGTAAACAATCTCTTTTGATGATACTACATTATTCTGGTTCCTTAGCCTCATTTACACTCGCTTGCATAAAGAAATCACTTGCATATATAAGACAACTGAACTTGCATGATGTTTTTGATTTGTTTAGCTTTGCTAATAATCGAGACTTTTGAGAATGGTTGTTCAATTTGATTTCATTGCTAAACCTTACGAGCTTGTTTTTACAATCTCTTATATTTTACCTAAACCTTTGCTCATAGTACTTAGAAGGTAATTCTCAATTAGAGCAAAACACTCCCTCATTCCCATGTCTGGCATTGAAGAAGAATCTAACAAAAGAAAAATATTATTAAAACAAGTATGGGCACTTCTTTAGTCGGCCAGGAAAAAAAATATCATATAAGACCATCGTTTTTTAATTGAGGTTAACTTTTTGTTTTTCAACAATTTATCTTTTCAATCCACGACTTTAGTTGAAAACAAAGACAATTTAATCAACATTTTCTACATGTTGACCGGAACTTTCAATATTTGAAACTACTTAATTAGTTTTTTTTTTCTTTGTCGGCAATTAGGTTGGGCATCCCATCTCGCGATCCCGATTCTCATCTCGTTTCGTCCGAATTTTTTTGAGTCCTATTGGGATTGATCAATTCCATCCCGATCTCGTCCCGTCCCAATCTTGAGTGGGATGAGATTGAGATGAAGATTTTCAATCTCTCACATTCCGCCCAAAACCGATTTTTTAATATTTAATATAAATATATAGTATGAAACTATTTGTTGGCATGACTTTTATTTGTTGTTTTTTTTTCCTCTTTCTTACTCTTGACAACAACAATAAGTGTTATTCGTAGTTTTTAAATGACAAACCTATTGATCATTTTCGTTACCAATGTACACAAAAATGGCTATCTTCAATAGTTGTTATAAAAAAACGGAGTAAAAACTAATGAAATTGAAAAATAATAATCAATGGCTTTAAAGTTATATAGTTGTTCTTAGAGTTGTGTGTTTGGTAAATCCAAAATTTTCAATGTTGCATGTTAAATTTTAAATCCAAAATTTCGTACATGCTCATCCCGTCCCGAACCCATTTGGAATGAGACGAGGTCGGGATGAGATCTATTATGTCATGTCCCGATCCTGAATAAACGAGATGGGATAGGGATGAAGTCCATTCCGTCCAATACCCACCGCTACAATTTGCTGGGAGCTGCAAGAAACTTAAAGCAATTTGGATTTGTTGGAATCAGTTGGAAGTTGCAAAAAGGTAAATGGCAAAGTTGTTGATGGATGCTGCTGAAATCGATGGCTTGTCAGCAAATCATAGCGGTAAATCTGCGACTGGTATTGTAGAAGATGACAAAGAAGAATAGAAAAGGTTGTGAAAGCTTGATGAAACCTCCACTACCTCCATTGAGCACCATCGGTGAATGGTTATAAAAGAACAAAGGGGTTTCCCTTCTGAATCATCGATCGTGCTTTTTGTGTGTGAGTTAAGGGTTCCCCTTTTGTACATGTGTGTGTGAGAGAGAAGTGAGGAGAGAGTGTGTGTTATATACACACCCCGCATATATGTGTTGTATCATTTAGAATATGCTTAACGTCATTGACGTTGAGTAGGAGACTCTCTGTCCATTGTATTCCTTCATCTCAATTGTGAAGTTCTCCTTTTTGCCATGTGGATGTAGGCAAAATTTTTGAACCGTGTAAATATTTTGTCTCCGATATTATTTATTTGTTCGGTAACTTTTTGCATTTCGTTGTTTAACATGTTTCTACTCCGCACAAAATAAATTGGAATTAGACTCGAGAGTTATTTTTTGGGTTCGTTTGAAAGTGTGTGAATTAATGGTTGGTGAAAAACATGTAAGATCCATCAAATTCTAAATCAAATATAGTTACCGCTTGAGTTAGTGAATTTGGAGTCGAGAAGTTCAATGGAAAAAATAACTTTGGAATGTGGTAATACGAAGTTTTAGATGTGTTGGCAAATGAGAATTTGAATGATGCTTTAGGAGATAAGCTGGAGACCGTGAGAGAAAATAATGGAACCAGTTGAATCTGCAAGCATGTGGGTCAATACAGTTGTATTTAGTGAATGAGCAAAAATATTTTGCTATGAATGAGACCTCGGCTAAAGTGCTCTGAAAAAAGTTGGAAGATAAGTATGACGAAGAATATACAAAATAATTTCTTCCTCACGAAACAACTTTTGGGATGAATATGAGAGTCGAGATTACTCTGTCTAAGCACTTGGATGAGTTCAATAGGCTTATTGTCGACCTATTGAATTTTGAAGAAAATGTTTCAGAAAATTAGAAAGGATTTGTGCCTCTTGAATTCCTTTTTCCTTTATGAAGAATATGAATATTTTTTTAATCGGCGTCTTCTTCACGCGTCCGACGGAGACTCCTTATTTCTTCTTCTTCCCTTATTTTCTCTTTTTCTTCCTCTTCCTTCTTTCTTTTCTTTTTCTTCCTCGGTTCCTCCTCTCCGCTCGTTAGGTATGTGTATATGGTTTGAGAAAGACGAAATCAGGAGATTAGGTTTTATATTAGGGCTTTACATCTCGTCCGTCCGATCTTATCAAGATCTGAAAAAATATTATTAGCAACCGAATCCGGACCGTGTCCGAACCAAGTCAAGTTGACCGGCATGTCGGATATGTGTCGGCCGCAAATCACACGCATATCCGTATTTGACACGCATTTTTTTAGAATTCGAAGGGTTTTTTTGAGAGTCCATGCTTCTCAGACTATATGTGACCATTCGGTTAATGTTAGGCCATAACTGCTAAATAATCATATTGAATGATCACATGATTCACATGTGAAAGCATTTCTAAGTTAACTGTATCTAATGTGTAAGCAAAGTTTCAACATCTTCATAATCAAACCGCGTATTTTATTCAACCTAAAAGCTACTTTCACATGCAATCATCTGTGTGGAAAGCGTGTAAAGTGATTTTTCCATTTCATTTGCTGTACTTCTGCATGTGAGACTGATGTCTCCAAATCTGTACTTGCCGATTTTCCACTTGCAAAATGAATAGCAGTAAAAAACAGAAGAGAAATTCTAAATGGCGAGGAAACGAGCGAGGGGAGGAAGGTGGCGGGGTAGGGATCGTTCACCTCCTTTGAGATACACGCACAAAAAATGATGGCATGCATTTTGAGGGAGGTGACCGGTTCCCACCCCGCCACCTCCCTCCCATCGCTGGTTTCCTCGCCATGTAGAATGACTCAAAAAAGAATTACAAATTTTCCGATTTTCCACTTTTCCCTAGTATCATTGAGATGTGCTATGTGTACGATTGCAATCAGATGACTGCTTGATGTCTCATCAGAAACTTCCCTATTTGAAAATGTTGTTTGAAATGGATATCAAACATAAACTATATTATTGGATTGTAATAAACCAGAAAATATTATTGAAAAAAAAAACCCATAAAACATTCATGGTGTCTTGATATTTCTTGATGTAGAAATGATTTCTTTTGTCCTTTATTTTATTTCTTATCTTTAATAAACACCTTCGTGTTTGACCAATAAATAATTAAAAAAAACTATATGATTAGTGTGGTGACGCTTTACTCTGAATTAAACTAAAGTTTTTCTCTAAACATTTTTTTAATCCCCTCTCACCTCAAATGTCGCCAGCAAGATTCAAATCATGAGTTTGTGATTCCATTTACTAATAAGGTTTAAATCCTGAATTTGTGATTTTATCGTTAAATTCGACCTTCCCTTTTTACTTGAAAATGTCGTCTTATACATATTGAATGACATTCCAAAACAATACCTGCATGTGGTATATCTGCACTTCAGATTTGATATGAAATGAACCAAATTGCACAACTTGGTTCAATCAAAGTTGTATCATCACAAACAATTCATAAGTGTCGTCAAGGAGGTACCATCTCAATGGCACGTCTGTGACGGATGGAATCATAATTCCAGGATGTGAACTCTGCCGGCCGCATTTGAAATATGAGCGAGTAAGAAATAAAAAAATAAAAAACCCTCTATGGAAACTTTTTATAAGTGGGTCTCTTTTCACCAACTTGTAAAGAATCTTTTCACCTAACTTGTAAAGAAAATCAAGTGTGATTGTTTTAAAATTGATTAAATTTCTTATCAATTTTGTCCTGATTAGTGATGCAATCGTATTATTGTCGGGGGTGATGGATATATTTTGATGCTAAAGTTAGACATAAATCTGAGTAGGAGTAATATTATAACAAAGAATTTGTAATATATCTTAATTTACCAAACCCATATCTTTTTATAGTGCAAAAAATTCTAGTTCTATCAGGACATTTTAGGCGTAATTTAGAAATGAAATTTTTATGGAGATTATTCTCTAATTAGGAGTCGTGTTGTAAGAGAAATATTTTTTTAGCCTTGTGCTCTTAGATACACGGGAGATAATTTTCAATGCGAAAGCAATCTGTAAAATGGAGTTTCTATGTGTGAAATGTACTCTAGTATTTGCTTTCTAGTTGAAATTAGAGAAAAACTATAGTTACCTTTTCGAAACTGATCATCAAAATACTTGCCTTAATAAGACTTATGAGTATTGAGAATAGTTGCGAGACGTGTGAGCTTATCATGTTATGAGAGTTCAGGTCCGTCTGGCGGATTGAATTGAACGGACTTAAAATCGCTTGGGCCATATCAATATGGGGGCCTTTATTTCTTCGAGATCATCATGACACGTGTATGATTTTGAAGTGTGACTGTTTTTATGCATCATCAATTAAGATAATTAAAAAGTAACTAAAAACTTTACTAAGATTGGCCACTTTATGGGACAATAATGTCCATTGCACTATCAATCTTCACCAAGTCAATTGCTTCTAGAAATGGTTTTGGGGCTCATTGACAAGAATTTATAAAATACGATTTCTTTACTAAGCTCTCCTACATACATTAATGGCATCTTATTTTAATTAAATGTGATGATTTTTTTTTTCCTCTAAGTTTGGCATGACAAATTCAGCCAGCCATCCCATGTAACACGAGAGGTCATTTTGAATACATAGTCTTTTGTATATATATATTTATTTTTTATTTTTTATTTTTTTATTTTTTTGGTTTATTTCGGTCAAGTTAATTATTGACGAACGAGGGGGACGGTGTTCAACTCTATAATTTGAAAACTAAGTTTCGATTAATCTAATTAAAAAATATTTCAGAGATCAATGTGGAGCCTCATATGTTATAGTCTGATATGTTGATTAAAACTAAAATAATGCTAATCACGTTGTGTGAGCTGTAGCAACTGGACGATGACAACGAGCCAACTTTGAGAAGATGGACCGATGGTGATGTTTTTGCATATTTTCTTTCAAAACAAACACAAATTTAAATCTCTGGAATTCTCAAGATCTTCGCGGTTAATATCATTTGGTGCTAATAACAATATTAAATTGTGTTTGATTGGATAGAATCCTATATCATGAGAATTCATAAGAAGATCAAGAGTTTAGAATAATTTGAATAGACTGAACAAACATTGTTTCATATGACGCTCAAATTTAAGACTAGAAGTTCATTCTATCTTATATCCAAAGATTCATAAGACTTTTGATGTGTGTGAGATATTTTTCTCTAGTAGCTTAAGCTTTTAGAATACGATAAAACTAAAGTGTTTTTTTTTTGCGTGTAAACTACTTCCATCCAAGCATTAGTAGAGACAAAGTTGCACAAACACATTTAGGGGATTTTGGTATTTTGGAATATTTTCTTGATAAGCAACATAAAAATAAATAAATTCAGATGAATGGTGTTGGCTCAAAGACAATATAATTTCAAGAACAGAGAGATACATCATAGATGTGATCAATAATAGACCCTGCCCAACTGCTCTAAACTAAGCTCACATCTGTACACCCATTGAACCACATGTCGCTTATGGATGGGACCATCGAGCGCCTCACATTACTTCACATGTGGCACGGTCCCTCCACCCATATTATTTCGCAGATAAGGTATGGTGGCATGAAATTTGACACCACCCAATGTGTTCACTTAATTTCTGGTGCAGGTGGGAGACGTATTCTATTCCATTCATTTGATAGAAGCTAATATTTAGGTTGAGCCCTTGCTTTCATTTCATATAGAAGCTAATTTTTTAGGTCCGTGTCATCGTGTGACATCGCTTTTTATTTATTTATTTATTTATTAACTCTTTTTTTTTTTTTAGTCAAACATGAAAATGTTTATTAATAAAAGAAAGGGAAAACAAGATACAACTAAAAACATTCCTATAACAAGGAATGCCAAGACACTATAAAAGTGTCAAACCCCAAATCCCTAAATAAACCCCAATTGAGCCTCGAGAGCATGCTTCAATGGAATAATGAGTGTTGTTAGTTGTGCATTCACCTTAAAAAAGCCCAATTTAAAGGTCCATAGCTGGATATTTGGAAGATGGGCCCAATTAGTTGGCCTTTCAAAAAAAAAAAAAAATTTGTGGAGCTCAGAAGCGCTGGTAAAAACTGAAGCATCAGATATGAGAAACCCAATATAAGTCATCACTGCTTTTAACTGAGCTGTACCAACTAAGCTAGACGAGGAGTGTTCCGGATGTAGTTCCAACTAAACATAATTTCTAAAATATTAAAATTAAAATCAGTGATATATCAAAATAGATCGGTCATCGTGGCCGTACATTTGGCACATAGATTCATCACGAGAATATGACTTCTAGTCTATTGGGCTAGCTTATAAAGCCCAAGAATAATAAAACCAACTACAGATGTCCAAATGATGCCTGCTACTAAAGAGACATAAACATGGCTCAAATCCAGGTCCAAACAAATCAGAGCCCGAATTCAGGCCCGATTCGAGAAGAGGAGCGTTGCATAAAAAAGAGCCATAAAGTGAGGTACGCCTCCTCGAACGCATCTCCATTAAAGAGGAGACTATTACAAGAAACATCTTCTTCCGTTGCGCCTTACATGCTTAAGTCACGCAAAGAGTTAACCACGACCATTATAAAAGGTAAAGAGAACATTCGACACATGTATGCAATTTTAACTGAGTTTTGTCCAGATTTACTCCATTCTTCCAACAGAGTTATTGACTTAAGCGTCAGAGTGCATTTGACCATAAAAAAGTGGTATTTGACAGTCTAACGATTGTTTTGCAAGTCAAACTCATAGGAGGATGAATTTTTTGACATGTCAGTTTGGCGCCATCCGTGGGGAACGACGAGTTTTCTTTCTAAAAACAAGACACACGGTGACAAAGCTCACCACAACCTGACAAAATATCAACAAGTCGTCAGAGAAGACAATGCAATCTGCAGATCCTCAATTCAGTAATGATCATGACAACAATCCCAATGACAACAATGCATCACTGATGGTTCACGAATAAGAAACAACCTGGATCATCATACTGATAGCACTCGAGCATGCAGTGGCCTAGATAACCCAAGCGTCCAACAGCTCTGCCACGGATCCTGGGGTGGACTTATTAATAACCTATATGAGTCATATAACAAAGATGCTGGAGAAGATCACCCAGGAGCTCACTTAGTCAGCCAATCCTGTTCAGGCACCGCCATAACAAAACTCCGCTAATCGAACTTAAGGGAGTGACGAAGTCCCAACAGAACCCCAATAGGGAAACTTTGAAAGCAACGAGCTCCCTCGATACAGAAATCCACTGTGTGAAGGGACGCTTACCGAAATCCCGTTCATAATAGGGGTTACGGATCCTAACATACTATACGAGCTGGCAAAACCGCCATTATCTGACGCCCTCATGAAAATGGCAATGCCGAAAAAATTCACTCCGCTCAAATTTGAAGTATACGATGACACTTCCGACCCAACTAATCACTTGAGACACTTCTACAACATGATGGCCTTGAAAAAGACCACAGAGTCAATCTTATGCAGGACATTCCCAGTTAGCCTCACGTCCACAACAATGAACTGGTTCAATAGCCTACCACCAAGGTTAATAGATTCCTTTCAAGCTTTGGCCACCGTTTTTATCACCAACACTACACCAAAAGGCCAGTTTAGCTACGCTGAGATGACCACGGTTCTAAATCGTTGGTGTGTTTGCCACGGCAAAAAACCGTAGCTATAATTACCAACGGCTTAAAACCGTGGGTAAAAAAAAATTGGCCACGACTGAAAACCGTTGCTTCATTTTGCCATAGCAAAAAACTGTGGCTATAATGGGCAACAACCAAAAACCGTTGCTAAAAAAGAGTGGTTTGCACGCGCGTGTGTGTTGGGAGGAGTTTCACGCTCTGGCGAAAAAAATTGGGGAAAATAAAAGGTTTGCGCGGTCATTGCGAATTCGATTTTCGACCTATTGCGAAACAAATTGGCGCAGAGGAGAGATCGAGGAGGAGCAGAGGAGAGATCGAGGTTTGGCGTAGAGGAGAGATCGAGGAGCTTGAACATCAGAGTCAGAGAGAGCTTGAAAATTGCACGGTTTGGTTTCGCCTCCTTCCATTTTCATTTTAGGGTTCCATTTTAATTTCTAGCCATTTGCTGTTGAATTTACACATAATGGGAGATCTACTTTTGGGGTTCTTCTTCATTTGTGATGGCGGTTTTTTTCAATTAGTTCTCTCATCACTTATTCTCTGTGTAAATCATATAGATATTTTCGTTGATTTATATCATTGAAGAAGTAATTAGAGCTATTAAAAATAGGTAGATGAGCGAAGTGAAAGAAAGCCTGATATTGCAATTCTTTGTCGATGCCTATTATCAAAGATCAGGAAGGATCTATCGTCAGGCAATATTCAAATCTACCTTTAGCTCTGATTATCCTCTTTTCTCCCTGAAAACAAATAGGATTTATTGGTGACAAGGTAGAGACATTTTTTTTTCTTCTAAAGTTAATTTATTTTTATTTTTTCGATTATTTTCTTGAAAAGATGATGGTTGTGTGATGAAGAAAATCATTCGGATTTTGTCTTCCAAACAAAATGTGATATCCTAACGAGCTACTTCTGACTCCCATCATCTATTACAAATCTTTTGATTTTGATTTTGATTTTGATTTTGATTTTGATTTGGGAAATGATGAGAAAACAAACGCTTTATTAGAACATCAATTTAATTAAGATCTGTTGAATTGTTTTGCACGTCAGTCTGATCCCTTGTTTATTTATAGTGTTTTAGTAATTTATTTTGAAAAAAAAAATGTGTTAGTTTTTTGGTCTCTCCTTGGATGTCTGAGACTTTTTTCTGTTCATTTATTGTCAAAATTTTGATTGACATAAGAAACTTTTATCACTTTTTTTATTTCTGAATTTGGGATAAATTATTTTTATTTCCGACCCGTTACTGCTGCGTTACTTTTTATTTTTTTGGAAAAGGCTTAAGGCTCCACAATACAATACAGGACGTGGGGTTAAACCATCACAGCCATAACAATCCAATCACATTGTGAATTTGATCATCCTCGCACTTAACTTGAAGAGCATGCATTTGGTTGAAAGTTAATGACAGGAGCTTTGCTAGGGGTCGAGGGAAAGGAGCGAGTCCTCCTCGAAATGAGTGCATTGCTCTAGAGATGCCAGAATGAATGGAGTTGGGAATGTATTTGTTAAGGTATAATTTGCTTATGCAAAAATGTCCATTTAGTTTTCTTAGTATTTATTTTGTTTGACACTTACTAATGTGATGGTCTCGGTGCATTGTGACAGAACTTGGATGAGGCAGTGGACAATTTGAAGCTTTACGATATGTTCTCATTGTATGGAAAGATCATTTCCTGCAAAGTTGCTATGACTCCAGAAGGAGCCAGCAAGTGCTTTGGGTTTGTTCAGTTTGAAGCTGAAGAATCTGCGAAAAAACCTATCGGATTAGTTCATGGCACCATGGTTGATGGGAAGAAGATGTAAATGTTTTCTGACTCTCCCCTAATGTCCATTGAAATTAGTTTCTCTAATTGTCTGTGATTAATGAAATGTGATTCTATTTGTCATATTAAATGTTATTTATTTCTTGTGTAGGATCAAAGGCTTTATATGTGGCAAGGGCAATGAAGAAAGAGGAGTGGGAAAGAATGTTGAGCCGCTATTTTGAGGAGCGGGAGGAAAAAAAACATAGATATATGGTAGTTTATTGGCTATTCATTTCATCACAAACATGCACATTTGCATTGCTTACTAGTTTTTGAAATGTGTCATTCAGGGATTGAATACCTATGTAAAGAATATAAATGATGATGTGGAAGAGGAAGAGTTTAAGCAACTGTTTAGTATGTGTGGGACTGTGCGCTCAGCCAGTATGGGAGGATTGCAAACCCAATTTGTAAGTGATCAATCTTTCTATTACCCCCTGAAATTTATAGGTCATGTTTGTCTGTCATTGAGTACTGACTAATTTTTATACTGCAGAGCTCTGAAGGACTGCAAACCCAATCTGTAAGTTTTATTTTATAGTGCATACACCATCCTATAGTATATATCTTATGTATGCAAATAAAAGCAAAATTTGCCAAAAGGATTCTTTGTGAGGATACTCTCATCTTCCTGCTTTTGTTGAGTTTTGGAGTTTGTGATTTTATTAGAATTGTTGGATACAATGTTAACTGGAGCTTTTACATCTCAGCAGGCAGATAAACATTATGGTTTTGTGGGTTTTTGGCTATGGTTCATTGGTGTGGAACCCAGGATTTGATTTCGATGAGAAAATCATAGGCTACATTAAGGATTACAAACGTGTTTTTGATCTTGGTAAGTTGATATATGATTTCAAGTTGTCAATTAATGTTTTTCATTTCATATCATAAGATCAGATATACTCTTGGGGATTTTTTTGAAGAGAGTTATTGGTTACATTTTTTTCCAATTTATACATGTTTCAGCTTGCATTGATCATAGAGGTACCCTTGAACATCTAGCCAGAACTTGTACTTTGGAGGCCAGCAAAGGGTCAATTTGCGTAAGTGAATTTGAACTTTTGAATGTGTTCATGAGTCTTGACATCTACTTAATTTGAAATGCTGACATTATTTGAGAGAAACCAATGACCTAACCTGTTGATTTTTTTCAACCTATTTGTTGGGAAGTTTTGGAAAGAACTAGTTTCCCCCAAAATGATCTCATTTGATGTCAAAGTATTAAGCACTATCACAATATGACTAAATAACTGCAGATTGAAGGCATCTACTTGTTTACTGCTATTGACTTTGCCTATAATCTTTATTATTTCAATGGGGTGCTGCATTCAGTGTCACTGGAGGGTCTGAAAAAGAAAGATTAGCTATAGAGGTATTTATCTTCATATACACCTTAGCAGCATCCATTTAGATTAATTTTTGTTAGAAGTTGAACTTATATTTTTGGTTTTTGCTTTTCTAGTATTTGGAGAGAAGGGAATGTGAGTATGACCAAAAGACTGTTGTGAACTTTTACAAGGTGAGCAATGTCTTTAGTTTGTATGTAGTTGCAAATTCACTCTTTGATTGATTTATGAAGTACTTGTTCGGAGCTGATTTTCCTAAATTCAGGATGAAGATGCCCTAGAACCCGATTTAACAAGAGTGATGGTATTCACATCCACTCCGGACAAGGTATCAAACAAGTACTATTTAGGGCCTGCTCCATTGAACGAATTGGCTAGGTAAGTTAGGAATTAGTATATGTCTTAGATTGTTTATTCTGATCTCGGGTTTTCAGCATCTGATTCGCCGTGATCTTTTCAGACAAATTGCCACTGCTTCTGGTCCATGTGGGAACAATAGAGACTACCTATTTATGTTAGAGAAGGCACTGTCTGACATTGGTGAGATACATCTTCCAAATGTTTTTTCACCACTGTTTTTTTTTAAATTACTCAGCCAATAAAAAGAAAGAAAGAAGGCGAGTTGAACTGCATCTTTATTATGATATTCGGATATTAGTACTTCTTTATCTCACAATAAGAGTCCAGTTATTCAGATATAGGTATCATTGCAGGCATTATTAACAACAAGCTGAGGAAATCATGTAATAACTCAAGTATATAGAGAAATAATGAACTTGAGAGAATCATTAAAAAGAGAATTAATGGACTTGAGGGAGAAAATGAGAATCCCTTGGCAAAAAATAAGCACTTTATGATGGGGGGGAGCATATTCTGATCAGTCACCATTTATGTAAGAATATTATATACAATATATAAGTGATGGTTGTTATATATTGCTGGCACATTTCTTTGATTGATCCAAACACTAATTGTGATTTTGGTTTATATGTCAGCACAATGTAATCCACAGTCTTAAATTATGTTTGCACTTGGATAATTTAGATTAGAAGGAGACCTCACTTTTACCAAACTGTCTCTATCCAACTATGAACTGAATTTGCTTCTTGCATCCTACTTATTCTCCAGTCTGATTCCCTATCCTCTGCTTTCAACAAATTGCATCACCCTATATGCAGCTCTTTCCAACACCTATATCTAGTAATGGCCATTGGAGTTTGTCACAGTGGTCTCAATAGAACATGGTGACTACTCATGTTACAAAGTGTTGCCTGTTATCTGGATCATATCACGGCCAACGAAAGATTTCACCAACCAGGGTCAACTTCAGTATTTCAGAAAGGGGTGAGTTTTCAAAGCCTTCAAATCTATGACCTCTAACAGAATGTTTATGAACTTATGGTTAATTTATAGAGCTGCCATATTGACTATGAACCATATTATTGACCAAATTGTTTTCATTGCAGTTTTAATTAATGTTTTTAATTAATTAATTTCTAAGGGGTATGGATCCTCACTCAATTTTGTAAGATCATTGACCAACCTAGAAGTTAAAGGAGCCACTGCAAATTTTTTTTTCTCTTTTTCTCAATTTTTTTTTTTTGAGAAAGTGATTGACATTCACTGCCTCAGTATCTCTAGATGAGTCCTAAGTTGATAGTTATTGATGAGCCATTTTCACTTTAGAGACCTAGTTTGACGATTGGAACTTTAAAAGGTAGCTGATTTCTTGTGGGGGCTGTTTAAATGGAAGTATGAGTTCCCTTGGATTTCAAATCTTCTAAATGTGTAATGGAATTTTACTAGTACTTTGATACAATAAGATTAGTTAGAAGAAGCACCGTTCTACCATTTTCTTAAATGATTGTTGTTGGATATCATTGTCTGTTTTCATTTATTTCTTTTGGCTCTTGTCCTATTGATATCCTTCTTCACGTGCAAAGTTTGTTTTGTATTCCATGTTTCTCTTTCCCTTTTTGTCTAGTGATTCATGGGTTGTGTGAAATTCACGACTAGTTTTCACTTTGAATATCGCAGCACTGATTTTGGGTGATTAATTTTCTCTCAACTAGGTGAATTTAGGAATACTTTAAACAAACATAAAGGACCGATCTTCTCTCTTAAGTGGAACAAAAAGGGTGATTATCTTCTTAGTGGTAGTGTGGATAAAACTGCGATAGTGTGGGATGTGAAGACAGGGGAGTGCAAGCAACAATTTGAATTCCACTCAGGTATGTTACTTTATTTTTTGGATTTTACTGTTTGTGTTGTCACTTTCGCTTGTATAAGTTAATATGACCTATATTATTGCAGCTTCAACTCTTGATGTTGATTGGCGAAATAATGCTTCATTTGCCACATGCTCAACGGACACCAATATCTTCGTTTGTAAGATTGGAGAAAAAAACCCTATTAAAGCCTTTTCTGGTCATCAGGTTTGTTGTTTCTACGATTGATTATTGCATCTCTTTTTGTGCAAAATAATTGTGTGGGTATCTAGTTATTTTTTCATTTCTTGCATATGATTAGGGAGATGACCTTCATCCTCGTGTTTGCCCAGCCAGCCGCCACTGCTAGCTGGCTGGGCAGTCTTGTGTTGCAATCGGATGGGTCATTGCTGCTCGGAAACAGGCTCCGGAATGGCTCTGTTTTGCAGCTCTGTTTGGTCTGCAGGGGCGGTGTAGGTGATTCAGCTGCGAGGATCACAATGCACGCAGGAACGAGGTGCACTCAGCCTGGTTTCTGTCAGTTTCCATTTGCGAGGCTGGCTGTACTGCATGTGCACTGAGCACATAGAAGCTGATAGGAGCTTTCAGCATGGGTTCTCCCCTGTTTTGCACGGTGCCCTTGGCACTGCAGGAGCAATGAGACACGTCGAGCAGGAAGCTGCTAGTGCATGTCGTTGTTTGCACGGTGCCGTTGGCGCTGCAAGAGCGTAGCTGCGCGTCGAGCAGGTGGACTTTTTCATTTGTATTTATTTTCTTAGGCTTGTTAGGCTGTCTTGTGCTTGGTTTTTGCAGAATTTTGATTGGGCACCGTATTAGCAGTGTCTGAAAGATGTTTTTGTGTTAGATTTCCTAATTCTAAGCCATTTTAAGGTTATAGCTTTTACTAAAAATTTAGGGTTGTCGTTATGGAGGAACCTTTTGGTTTATTGAATAATCCTTCTCAGTTTACTTGGTAGGAGTTTCTGTAAAAAAAAATCACATAATTTGTAATGCATTCGACTAATGAGCACCTCATATTGCATTTTAATGTTAGTGTTTCACCTTGAGGCCCATTTTGAGGCCTATGCCTCCCTCGTTTTTTCAAACCTTGGTTCAAGTTAGATGGTCTTTACTGGTACTTAAATAACCACATTATACAGGAATATTCTTGTTTTACTGATCAAAATTTTTCTAATGAGCCTGAACATTTAAGCAGGACGTATATATGTTTTTGTCATTTTGGCTTGAAACTAAAATGCAGGACTTATACATCTAATTGTGATTGATTAACAGAAATAATGCCAAGTCTGCAGCATGATTGGCCACACAATGTGCAGAATTTGCTCAATCTACTGTAATTAGCTCCATACTCTTTATGCCACTGGCAGGGGAGTACAATGTTGGGTCAACCACAGCGAGGTCCATGGCCTGGTTCTCTTCCGCAGTTTCATCCGGTGCTCCTCTCATTTTTTTAAACATCCAGACTGAACAAGTTGTTGCAACCTTGGTAAGTACTAATAGTTTCTTCTTTTTCTTTGTGTGTTTTCGAGCATTCTTAAGTTTTATCCGAGTTAAACACCATAGCATTCTTAAGCTATTTACCTTACCTCTTTTTGTACAGGTAATGTATGGTCTTGCAAAATCCACAGCATGGGATGGTATGGATGAACAACACTGTTGTTGTGCTGCCAATGGATGAACAATGTGCCATTGCATTTGGTCTGATGAAAATTGACGAAGAAGGGCGCATTATTGAATTTGCTGAAAAAGCAATTGCTGGAATTTGCGGATCAGAGGTTGTGAATGATCTGAATTGATGCACGTGCTGTAATGAATTGTTAATGATCTAAATTTCTGCTGTAATGAATTGTAAATGTTGTTGCTGTAATGAATTGCTGGAATTTGCTGATCAGAGGTTGTAAATACTGTTTTTAAATTTAATAAAAAGTCATATTAAATTTTACTTACCTGATGCAAGAATTGATGCACGTGCTGAATTATACTTACCTATAAGATGTAATAAAAAGTCATTTGATAGCAAAAAAAAAAAAAAAAAAAAACTAGTACTTGCCACGCCTTAAAACCGTTGCTAAAATTTTAGCAACGGTTTAGAACCGTGGCTAAATCATCTACCGTCCTGAACATAAAACCGTTGCTAAAATTTTAGCCACGGTTTATAGCCGTCACGGATGATTTCGCGACGCCTCTACAACCCACGCCTCTTAGCCGTGGCCATCGGTTACCCCCACGGTTCCAAACCGTTGCTGATGGGGAAATTTGGTGTAGTGCAAATTCATCAGAAGCCCGCGGATGAGGAAATGGTCACATTCCTTCCTACATATTAGGCAAAAGTCCAAAGAAACAATACAGAAATATGTCATCTGTTTTACTAATGAATTGACAATAATTGATAGATGTAGCGATGACACAACGACTGCCAATCCTGCTCTTAAGCTAAAACCTCAAAAGGGCATGACAATCCTGCTAAAAATAGCACAAAAACATATCTCCCTTGAAGAGATGAAGGCGAACAGAAGGAAAAATGACCAAGAAAGATAAAATCTTTCGAGGAACAGGAGGAATACCCAGGAACTTCAGATACTTCCAGAACAGCTCCGGAACCGATAATCGAAAGCCAGAGGAAAACATGCACGAATACAATGTGATGTACCCAGTCTTCAGATTACAAGGGCTATCATCCTGTCCATGCAAGATAATCTCGAGGTCAGGCGAGAGATTATAATAAGAACGAAGACTCTCCAGCATCGCCTGAGAAGCTCTGTTGGGAGAATAATGAGTCTCACACAAAATTAGTGACTTACCACTTAGCTTATCACCAACAAACATCGTGAGAAGAAATGAAAACGAAGAAGACGAATGGATGAGCAAATTCTAAATTCAAAGATAGCGCAAATAGGAAAAATGAAGTCGTCACATTTCATTTTATAGAGCCAAGTAATGAAGGGACGGCTTGTGGGACATCGTGCGAGATATGATAACTACGTGAAATCCAAAAAATGTGTGCAAAAATGAACGAGCAAGCAAAGAATCAAAACATCAACTCGCGGAAAGTTACTGATAGAATTAAATACAAGGTAATGATGAAATTGAAAGGCAAACCGTCACGAAGTTAGTGGCCACGTCAGCATGCCCACAAACTAAAGGGGGAGTAGCTCATGATACATCAAAATAGACCAGTCATCATGAACGTACACGTGGCATAGAGATTCATCACGAGAATATAGCGTCCAGCTTATTGGAATAGCTCGTAAAGACTGAAAAGAATAACACCCGCTACAGAGAACGATGTCCGCCACTGAGGAGACATAAACAATACCCGAATCCAGGTCCAAACGAATCAGAGCCCGAGTCTAGGCTCGACACGAGTTATCTTATAAATAAGAGGAACGTTGCACCAAAAAAGAGTCATGGATGGAGTTATGCCTCTCCGAACGCATCTCCATTAAGGAGAAGAATGTTATAAGAAACATCTCATTCCGTTGTGCCTTAGATGCTTAAATTACGCAGAGAGTTAACCATGACCATTATAAATGGTAAAGAGAACATTCGACACATGTATGCAACTTTAACTGAGTTTTGTCCATATTTACTTCATTTTTCCAACAGAGTTACTGACTTAAGCATCGGAGTGTTTTTTGCCATAAAAAAGGTGGTCTTTGGCAGTCTAACGATTGTTTTGCAGGTTAAACTCACAGGATAACGAATTTTAGACACATCAAAAATTTAGGAGATTTGACTAAGGATTTTTTCCTTCGTAATAATCAAGCAATGCACATGGTGCATGTCATCGACCCTCGTTATATTATTTTTTCTTGGATTAATGTATTAGTATTTGACAGGGCTAGCTATTGATTATAAAATCTAAAGTTCAGAGAGTAAAATAGAAAAATACACATGTTGTATGCCATCGACCCACGCTACAATTTTTTTTTAATTTTTTCTTAGTTAATGTGTTAGTGTTTGACAAGCTTTTGATTATAAAGTGTAAAGTTTGAAAGATAAAAATAGAAAAATGAGGCATGGAGGCAAAAAAGAATCCAAAACTTAGATATAAGAATATATTTATAGTTTATGGATAACTTGATGGCTTTATAATTTAGGGGTTTAGTTATAATTAAAAAAAATGTTTGAAAGTGGATTATAAAAAGTATGAAATGTGGTTCCAACTAATTAATGAAGATTTAGTTTATAATATACAGGGTTTCATTATAGATAGTGAGGTTTCTTTAAGTTGTGGTCATACATGGTATTGCCTAAAATACCAATAAAAAACATTTTATTAACAGTAAGTCGATCCCTCTTGCCTAGGGCATTTTCGGATTTTTGAAAATGTCGTAAAGTGTGAAATATGAATAGAATTTTGGATTCCAAAGAAGTTAAAACCTTTGTCATTTTTTAACCACCTTAAATATTATAAAGTTGGGATGGCAAAATTGGAATCCAAAATTAGGTTGAAAATTTCTATACTATTCATCCCTCATTGCAGTCGTTATTCATTCCACCTTGCACTCGTTATAGTAGCTTAGATTGAATCAAGATGGCTTCTCAAACAATAGCTCCAGTGAATCAGGGTTTCATATAAGTACAATACAATACAAAAAAAAAACAAAAAAAACAAACAAACGTATCCCTAAAGTTTGTACAAAAATGTATGGCAATCAGGTAGCTACACGACTGTGAAAGCCTTTGCTACAAGCAGCCTTTCGACAATATCATACTCCAAGCACAACCCTCTCTACACTACCTCTCGTAGAAATACATACATCATTTCCAGAGAAAACATCATGCATCGCTTGTCAAGCAGTTATATTTAGGGGTGGGCACGGGACGGGATGGGACGAGATATACTCATCCCTATCACATCCCGTTCATACGGGATCGGGACGGGACGGGATGGGAAAAACCTCATCCCGACCTCGTCCCATTACAAACGGGTTCGGGACGGGACGAGATCAACATGCTAATCTGGACATATAAACTATAATACATTATGAACATATGAAATCATTAAACAACTCAATACATTCTGCTGGAACAGTCACAAACTGCTGGAACATATTAAAACAACCCAATACAAATTTACAACAACTGCTAGAACAGTCTTGAGCATAATCTATTGCTAGAAGTCTGCTGGAACAGTCTGAGCATAATCTATTGCTAGAAGTCTACTGGAACATATTACAAGTTTAAAACAAATGAGCTAAAAGTCTGCTGGAACAGTTTTGTTAGAAGTCTGCTGGAACAGTTTTATTATTTGTTCATTTGATGGCTTAGCTACCCTTTAGTAACCCTAAAAACCTAACTAAAGGAATGACCGAATGAGAGATCAGAGAAAGGAGAAATATTACAAATTTATCATCAAAAGATTAATCCAGAGATATGTGTGAGAAAAAAATTTAGATGCTAAAAATGTTATATACATCAGTTAATTTGTATGGGCATTCACAATCCTAAAATAAATAAATAAATAAAAATATTAATAATTAATATTAAAAATTAGTTCGGGACGAGATGGGATTGAAAATCTTCATCACATCCCATCCCATTCTAGATCGGGACGGGATCGGGATGAAATTATTCAATCCCATTAAGACCCAAAAAATCAGGACGGGATCAGAATCGCGGGATGGGATGCTCACCCCTAATTATATTATCTTCTTTAACCATTCATCATATTCCCAATTCCCACCATTTGATACATTTCAATAGAGGTGGGCATCTTATCCCTTAATCTCGAATTCGTTCCAATTTTTTTGGGTCATTTTGAGATTGATCAAACTCATCATGATCTCGTCCCGTCCCGATCTAGAGTGGGATGAGATCGGGATGAAGATTTTCAATACCGCCTATCCCATCCTGTCCCGAGTTTATTTATTTAATAATAATTATTATTAATTTTAATCAAAACACTCTTCTAAATTAAAGTTTAAGATGTATTGAAATTAAATCAATGTAAGATGAAATTCTATATGAAATCTAAATGAATTGAATCATTAATTCTAAATAAAACTTAATATTTATTTGCTTTCTAAAAAAAAGTTTAATATTTATTTATTAATATCTATTATTATTATTTATAATGTAAGTTATATGTATATAAATTTGACATTATTGGTGTATGAGTAATATGAGATAAAACACTTTTTGTTATTTTTTATTGGAGGATTATTTAGTACGTGCTCATCCTGTCCCGTTTCGATCCCGTTTGAGATGAGACGAGATCGAGATGAAGTCTATCCCGTCCTGATCCCGAATGAACGGGATGGGATAAAGATTAGTTCATCTCATCCCATCCCATCCCGTACCCACCCCTACATTTCAACATCCACAAAGAGATCCATCAACACCTTGGATCAAGCTCATAGATCACACATTAGAATTCAGATTCCACGCATGTCAGTAATAGGCTGAGAAGGAGAGCATGCATGATGTTGTGAGGCTTCTGTATTCAAAGTGGCACAGATAAGTGAAACACATAATATAAGGATTCCAAACTCTCAATTTAACATCTGAAAGGTTGTCTTATACAGAGAAAGTGATGTAAATCCAAGGAGGATAAGGGAGGGCTCAGCCGGCATTAGAGAAAAAGGCATTCCAGTGGGATAGTATTTTTCTCTACTATACTGAGGTTCTACAAGCTATCACATGCCACATATAATCACTATTTACGGCACATACTAATTCCAATTAACTTTTTAGGATTCCACTAGGCAATAATAGCAAAAGAGAAGTTTGAAAAACTCGTATTGATTATCTCAGGTATCATAATTTATTACACAAGTTGACAACATACTAACGATTGAAGTGGAAGGAAGAAATTACAGACCAGACTTGCTAGTTACAAACCCAAACACTCTGCATTTGAATCTCATACTCGCATCTGGACTTCCTTGGGGACTTTATATCTTGCTCGACATGGAGATTCTACCATGAGTTTGGGGTTTATTCCATTTATACATGATACTAATTAAGGAATTTGATGATTATTTTTATCTTGGGAGAGAAAAACATCTCACAAATTCTAAGCGCCTCACCATCTAGTTTACCACTGCTAGATATGGGAAAAGAATTGAACAACTAAGAGATCGAAGAAGAAGAAAGAAAATATAAGTTCTAATCTCAAAGATAGCGTAAAGAGAGAAACAAAACCATCACGCCCCCTTTTATAGAGTTGAGCAACGAAGAGACTACTAATAGGACGACCTGCAAGATATGAAGGTTGAACGAAATCCCAAAATGCACACAGAAATGAACAGACAGATGAGAGATCAGAATATCAACCTCATCAAAAGCTGCTAACAACATTAAATGCGCTTTAATGATGAAATCGAAAGTCCAACCGGCGTAAAGTTAGTGGCAACGTCAACATACCCACTAACTAAGAGGGGAGTAGCCGATGATATATATATCAAATAAGACTATCATCACGACCATACATGTGGCCAAAATCGCTTATCACAAGGACCAAATATTTCAAGACTAGGCCAACTCACAAAACCCAAAAAGGGCAGATCTAGTCATAAAAGCCCAAGCAAGGCCCATCAGAACAAATCATAGTTAGAGGCTCACATCCAGGCCCAACAAAGTTTTTCCTTAAAGAGAATGAATGTTACAGAGAAAGAGTCGTGGAGGGAGTTACTCCCCCAAAGACGCATCTTTATAAAGGAGGAGACTGTTACAAAGAATGTCCCCCCTCGATGAGCCTCACATGCTAAAGTCACGCGGAGAATTAATAACGACCACTATATAAAATAAATGAAACATTCAACAAGGGTATGCAATTTTAACTGAGTTCTGTCTAGATTAATCTTCGTCTCCAACATAGTTACCGACTTAAGCATCGGAGTGCCTTCGGCCACCAAACATGTAGTTTTTGGCAACCTAACCTTTATTTTGCAGGTAAGATTTATAGGAGACCAGATTTGGACGCATCAGATCTCAAAGTCTATTGGGATTCAATGTCTGAAGTATTGGTAGTGACAAGAAGATCTTGAAAATAAAAATGTTGGTGATAGAAAAATGTCACAGTCAAGAGGATAATATGTGGATAGAAGGTCTTGAAAAATGACGAATGTGTCTTCTGTCATAAGAATGGTCATTGGTAGATTGACTGAGGAATTGAAAGTTGCAATAGAAAAGGGAAAAAAAAGTCAATTGCAAATGTGGTGCACAATTTCAATGAAGATGAGGAAGATGCTTATTCGTTGTCTGCAACTTCAGCATTGGTGACTCATTCTGATGAATGGTTTCTTGATTCGGGTTCTACCTATCATGTGTATCCCCATAGGGATTGGTTCTCTAACTTTAGATAAGTCGATGGCGGAATTGTCCGCATTGGTAAAATGAAAATTGTAAAATTGCAGGGATGAGTAAAATCAAGTTGAAACTGCATAATTGACTTGTTCGAGTTTTGAATGATTTCGGTATGTACACAATTTGAAGAAAAATCTCATCTCCACTAGTGCTTTAAAGTCCAAAGGTTACAAGATTAGGGTAAATGATGAATCTCTAAAGGTCATTTCTGGTGCACTTTTGTGATTTAGGTTGTTCGAAAGGGTAATTCGTACTTCTTGCAGGAAAGTGCGGATACAGGTAATGGAAAAGTTGAATTTGGTGGAACAACTTATGTTGTGGATGTTCCTTCTGGTGGAATTACTGATAGCTCTAAGGATGTTTGTACGGATACCTCGAGGTTTGACATTTGCGTGCAGGTAGTAAAGGTGAGAAAGTTCTGCACGAGTTGTTGAAGAAACATTTGGTAGAAGATGTGAAGATACGCAACATGGATGGTTGCGAACATTGTGTTTTTAAATGTTTTGATTCAAAACTCCATCCTATCCAAGATGGAGTTGGTTTGTTAGCTTGAGCTCATTATGGTGTTTGGGACAATCAGGTGTATGACGCATAAGAGCGCGTTTGAAGAGTTGAAGTATGTGTTTTGAGCAAGTGACATATGTTTGTTCGTGTTTGTAGTAATCGGCTTAAATTTGTAAAATCTTTACTAAGATGAAGATTTGTTGGCAACAACCTGCTGGAAGTTGCAAGAAAGAGGTAGCAGTTTGGAAATGTTGGAATTATCTGGAAGCTGCAAGAAGATGGATGATAGTGTTGATGATGGAAGCAGCTGGCATCAATAACTTGTTGGCAAATCATGACGGTGAATCTGTATCCGATATTGTTGAATATGACAAAGAATAACAGTTGGAAAAGAAGAACATAGAAAGTGGTGGAAGTTTGATGAAGCCTCCACCACTGTCATTGAGCACTGTCAGTGAATGGGTTATAAAAGAAAAAAGGGTTTCTCATTCTGAATCATCGATCGGGTTCTCTGTGTGTGAGTTAAGAGTTCCCCCTTTTTCTATGTGTGTGTGAGAGAGGAGATAGAAGTGAGGATAGAGTGTGTGTTATATATGCAATGCGCATGTATGTGTGGTGTCATTTAGACACATGTATGTTTAACGTCATTGATGTTGTGTAACAGACTATCTCTCCATTTGTATTCTACGACATCAATTAGCGAACTTCTTATCTTATAAATGTTGACAAATTTTCTGAATCATGTAAATTTGTTGTCTTCGATATTAGTGCTTTTTGTTTGATAACTTTGCATTTCAATATTGACACGCTTCCACTCCACGTGTAACAATTTTCACATAGTACAACAAATGTGATATGATGGGAGCATTAATAGTTGTTTATCTATAAATAAAATCAAGTAACTAAACTAGGGCTGGGCAAGTTCGGGTAACCGGCCCAAAATTTAAAAATCGAAGCCCGGACCGATATTTGTAAGCTCGGAATTTTAAGGCCTGAGACAAGACTGAGTTGGGTGGGTTAACCGAATTTCGGGCCAATCTCGGTCCAAAACAAATAAGAATTTTCAACTCCAAAGCCCAACTCTTTACTAGAGCCATCACTATTAGTCTTCTCTTTACCCACCCAAAGCCATAATTATCAGTCTTCTCTGTACCAAAGCCATCACTATCCATCTCAAAATCGAGATATAACAGAGAGAGAGGGTGGGTGTATAAGCAAACATAAGGGAGGAGATGAGTCGCACAGGTCGTCGCAGTGTCACACAAGGAGTTGAGGAGGAGAGGAGTAGCCGAGGAAGAGAGGAGTCGCACAGGGAGGAGAGGAGTCGAGGAGTCGAGGAGTCGCACAATATTTGGTTTTCTTCATGCCCTTAGAATTTGGGAAAGGAGTTAATGTTTTTGAGGGTTTTTATTCATATCCGGGTCGTGCCGATTACCCGACGAATTTCAGAAAGGGTAATCGAGGACAAGACCAGAAACATCGGACCGGACCGAATTTTAAAATCAAAAATTTAATAATAAATAAAAAACCGATCCGATCGGTCCAGTAGTCGAGGAAGTGGGCAAGGAAAACAGCGAGGGGAGGGAGGTAGAGGGGGTGGGATCGTCCATTTTCCCTCAGGATGCGTGCTTGAAAAATGGAGGCACGCATCTCCAGGGGGATGGACGGTCCCACCCCCTCCACCTCCCTCCCCTCACTGTTTTCCTTGCCCACTTCCTCGACGTTTAGAATTATACATATGAAATTGATGTGTACAAATCAGTCCTTGTTGATACTCTACCTGGAAAATGAATAGCAGTGAAGAAAGGATTATTGTTGTGGTGGCTGAAGGCACTTCAATGATAAAGTTAGATGACTGAGCAAAGATCAATATAGACTGATTAAAATTGGGGTTGTATGTGCGTACCTTTATCATCATTTTTGTTCACATTATATAGCAAGCACTTAACTCCTGTACGGACTCTATCGCCGAAGGCGTGATGAAAGGAGGAGATCTCGCTCAGGATCTTAGTTGTCCATGACCGAGTCTCCTTTGACACTGTTTGGGATCCAAGAGTTGCTCAAATGGATCTAGGGCTTGTTATAGCAAAAACATTTGTGTTCGGGGGACCTTATTGTCCTGGGTCAAGCTCCAAGATTAGTACCACGTTGAACTCACGTAATTTAGGTTTAGGTGCCCGACTTACGTGTTGAATAGTGATTAGACTGAGCTTGGGCTGAATCTGACTTGAGCCCATTTTAAACCGAACTGAGGCCTTTCTGTATTAAGATTGACCTGTACCACGTGTACTGCTGCGATCAGATGACTTTGATGTCTCTTCAGAAAATTTGCTATTTAAAAGTGATTTTTGGAACGGATATTAGGCATAAACTATATTATTGGATTGTAATAAGCCAGAAAATATTATTGAAAAAAAAACCGAGAAAAGATTAAACAAAGCTACAAATGATGATGAAGACTCTTTGAGAGTTGCTATCAGTCCGGCCAAACATCTTGGGTGACTTGGTCAGTTCAGGTTAATCCAAACATTAGGACCGGCTACAACAAAGAAAGACAAATTGATAATGAGCAATTCTATATGTCGAGGCTTTGGGCGAGGAAGGTGCGTCGCACGCGAGCAGGTGACGTGGCGCAGCTGACGTGGTGAAAAAAAAATTTGCGAGGGAAACGAAAATTTTGGGCGAAGAAGAAGAGGGAATGGAAGCCTCTTCATTTCCCTCTCTCGCTCCCTGTGTCTTTCGCTCTCTGTCTCTCGCTCCCTCTGTCTCTCGCTCCCTCTCCTCTCCCTCTCCCTCTCCCCATTATCGACACAGTCGACCTCCCTCTCCCCATTTTTGGCAGATTCGACTTCTCCCCTAAACGAAGCTCCTCCTCTCTCCATCAACACTGAAACGAACGAGAAGAACGAAAATTTAGGAAGAAGAAGGAAATAAGGAGAAGAGAAGAAGGTCTCCTTCGTCCCTTCCCTCTCTCAAAAGGTAAATTTTTCATCTCATTTTAGGTTTTAGGTTTTTGGTTTTTAGTTTTTGATTTTCCCTTTACTTGGATGTTTTAGGTTATTGGTTTCGGACAAGAAGTTGGTTTTCATCGCTCGGACGCAGAGGTAAGCCCATTCTTCTTCTCTTCGTTTCGTCTTCAGATCTAGGGTTCATCTAGGGTGCATTTTTTTATTTTTTTATTTCAGTGTTCTTCAGCCCAAGAGCTTCATCTAGGGTTCATTTTTTTTTTCAGTGTTTTTCAACGGAACAACTTCATATAGGGTTCATTTTAATTGTAATAATTTCAGTGTTCATGTGGGTTTTTTTTGTTTTTTTTATGAATTGTGGGTTTTTTTTTTTAATTTCAGTGTTCATATCTGTAGAATTTTTCTTTTTCTTTAAGATTTGTTTTCATCAAAACTATTCTTAGATCTATATTCGTAATCGTGTTAAGGCACCACATGCGAGGTAATACTCGGCGAGCCCACGATTATTAAGATTAGATTAAAGAAGAATCTTCAAAATCATGACTATATTCATGATATTTATATCAGATCTAGGGTTCATTTTTTTTAATTTCAGTATTCTTCAGCCGAAGAGCTTCATCTAGGGTTCATTTTAATTGTAATAATTTCAGTGTTCATGTGGGTTTTTTTTTATGAATTGTGGGTTTTTTTTATTTTATTTTATAATTTCAGTGTTCATATCTGTAGAATTTTTCTTTTTCTTTAAGATTTTATATATATAAGCATCTTTTTATCTCTGTGTTTTCATCAAAACTCTTCTTAGATCTATATTCGTAATCGTGTTAAGGCACCACATGCGAGGTAATACTCGGCGAGCCCACGATTATTAAGATTAGATTAAAGAAGAATCTTCAAAATCATGACTATATTCATGATATTTATTCTATGTTGTGTATTTCATTTCTGTTTTGATTTCTGCTTATCATCTCTTTGTGATTTATAAACAAACATTACAGGAATGGATAGTGTAGAAGATAATGATTGTATGTTGGTGGAAGAAAATGTAGAAGAGGTGAGGGAACCTAAATATGGGATGCAATTCGTCAACCTTGACGAGTTTCAACGATATTATCGTGAATATGGTAATGCAAAGGGATTTTCAGTTAAAATAATGACTACTGAAAAAGATGATGATGGAAAACCTTCGTTCATTCAGCTTTCATGTGGTCGGGCTGGGAAGCAAAGAGGTGATGGAAAAAATGTTGTTGGATTGCGTCCGTCGACCAAATGTGGTTGTCAGGCTAAGATTAGAGGTCAAATACGGGTTGATGGAGCAGTTTTAGTGAAAAGAGTTACACTTGATCACAATCACATGTTAAGCCCTAGTAAATCGAAATTTTATCGAAAGAACAGATATATGAGCTCGTATGTGAAGAAGAGGCTTGAATATAATGATAGGGTAGGTATTAGACCAAATAAGAGTTATTCGTCATGTGTGGTTGAAGTTGGTGGCCATGAAATGTTGCCTTTTTCCCAAAAAGACTGTTACAATTATTTGGACAGAGTGAGGAAGTTGAGACTTGGTGAGGGGGATGCGATGGCTCTTAATAACTACTTCCAAAGAATGCAAGCTAATAATGCTGATTTCTTTTATACGATGGATTTGGATGATGAAGGTAGGTTGAGAAATGTATTTTGGGCTGACGCATGGAGCAGGGCAGCTTACAAGGAGTTTGGGGATGTTGTTACATTTGACACTACGTACTTGACAAATAAGTATGAGATGCCATTTGCTCCTTTTGTTGGGGTGAATCATCACGGTCAGTCAATTCTTTTGGGATGTGGATTGATATGTGGTGAAACGATTGAAGAATTTGTATGGCTTTTTCAAACATGGCTCGTGTCATTTTCTATGAGATGCCATTTGCTCCCCTCGCCCATTTCCTCAACACTTAGAAATTCTGATTAGAGATACTCTTTATGTTGTTGGAGTGATTCTACGGGGCGAGGAAACGGGCGAGGGGAGGGACGTAGCAGGGTGGGGACCGTCCACCCCAATCGGGATGTGTGCCGTCATATATGGTCTGCGCATCCCGCGCGGGGTGGACGGTTCGAGCATTTAAGAACTCCACTTCTGAATTCGGTTTGCTCCGCATCTAGGCCCCATTTGTTAGAACCCTGTCTATTTTGGAACTGATCCTATTAGCCCCCAGTTGATTATTGCTCCATGTGAAATAGTTGCCTTTATATTTGCAGTCATATAGTTCAGCCTGGACAACACAGTTTAAGAGATCAAATGCACCTGTTGTATTCAACACAGTTTAAGTGGACTAACTAATCTAAACAGGGATAGTAAAAGTTGGCAAATATAAGAGATACTCATCATGTATAAGGATCTGGTAAGGAACTCCCTTTTTTATTACCATAATTGGAGGTGGTAAGGTAGTTATACCAATGGTTTCATCAAATGTATGTTTATGCACCCTCTGCAAAGTAATTCTATCAACTATGTATTATTCTCGGTTTATCTCCTTTTACAGCAGGGAACACCATGTAAAACCCAACCTTTAATTGCTCATTCTCTTTACAACAACTTTTATTAAAGATTTAAAAAAATGTCTTATCCATACAATTCTACCAACATTGGAACTTACATTTCAGTTTACTATGATCCTCCCTACAATTACAATAGAAATCATAGCATATAGTAGAGGGCATGTGATATTAGCATAAATGTAATTGCAATTGAAAGATTCGAAACATAAGGCTTAAAACCCTTCTCAGCCACACTTGCAATAGTTCAATGGAAAGGAACTTGGTTTCTCTTATTGAAGTTTTAATTAATTGTTGAATTCATATTTATACAAAGATAAACTGAATGTAGTCTCTTGGTTTCTATCAGTGCATGGGTCAGAGCAGGAAGAAGGATGGGAGCAATGCTGGGAGGTTTGCATATTTTGCAGTTACATGCGGGACGATTGCTTGATGAATATATAGCAGTCTCAGTTAGCAATCTTTAGAATGTATAGCAGTGTCAGGCGTAAATTCAGTAAATGTTCAGATATGTTTGAATGTATTTTGGCAGGATATGATGTAAATTCAGTTGATATGTTCAGATATTCAAGCTTAAACATATGTTGGCAGGCTATGACATCAATTCAGTTTGCAATGTCAGTCGTTTTTATCTTTGAATGTGTATTTGTCGCATTGTTTGATAATGTATAAATTCAGTTTAAATGTTCAGATATTGACACTAGGAGGAAACATGTGCAAAGCAATTAATATAAATGATGATATTGACAGGGAATGTTATTAAGAAGTGTTGAAGATGCTGAAATTTTGTTGGCAGTGCTGAAATATGGTTGGCAGGGTGTGTATTCAGAAATATGCAGATGCGCAGACTGTGAGGTGCTATGGGGAGAGGCTATGTCAGTGACAAAGTGCTAGTGAGGTGCTATTGGGAGGTGCTATGTCTGTTAGATGGTGTGGCATTCTGTCTGTTACAAAGCTACAAGCCTGTTAGAGTGCTCTGTCAGTTGGAGAATGCTCTGTTAACAAAGCTACAAGTCTGTTAGAATGCTCTGTCAGTTGGAGCTTGCTCTGTTAAGTCTGTTAGACAGTCAGGGAGTTAGCATTGTGATATGCACTGATCGACCTTCTTATGTTCTTGTTTGTAGCTGGTAACCTTGTTATGAAATCAACGAAAGCAATGAAAGGAACAAGCAACAACTCTGATGTGGAATACTGACTGCAAAAAGAATTGAAGTCAAGCAATATTGCAGAAAGAAGACAATTTGAATGGATTGATTGTAGAAAAGAAGATTGTATTGTATTGAACAATTGTAATGAAAGATACAAGAATGTATTAGCAATTTCGAGATTGCAAATCTCCTTAAGAGCAGTTCGAGATGCTCCACTCTCCTTGAGCAGTTAGCTCAATGTACATTTATTACAATCAATGGATAATTCTGTTCTTCTCATGTATTCTTATTTATAGACTACTGATGCCACAACTCTGTTAATACTAACAGAGCACACTTAACAGACTAACAGAATATACATCATGACCTCTAACCACCCCTTTGACATATTCTTTCCAGAAATCCTAACATCAGCAATCTTCTAACAGAACTTCCAACATCAGCATTAATTCCTCCCATTCTCTCAGCAACAGGACTCTAATATCAACATCAGCATTCCAGTATTAATATCAGCATCAGCATTCCTTCAGCATCATTATTCTGATATCATCATCAGCATTAGTATTCCAGTACCAGTATCAGCATCAGCAACATCAGTATTTATATATCAGCATTCCATATCAGCCTTCAGCATTCAACATTCATCATTCAGCCTAGCATTCGGCATTCATCATTCAGCCCAGCAACTTCACAGATGTTCACATTCTTTCTCCTCGTATATGTAAATCGTATAGGAGGCCGAATCCTATCACATTGTAAGTCAGGGAGTTAGCATTGTATTATAGAGCATTGTATATAAATAGGAGAGAATATAGAACAAAGGATTCATTCATTTTCTGAGCATTTGCAGTCCACAGAGCCAGATGGGGCTGATAACAGCATGGATTTTAATTCCTGTGCATGGATTTTAATTCCTGTGCAATAACAGCATACATCATTTGCATTGTCTGACTCTGCAAGGTATATCAAGACACAAGTAAGTTAGATATTGCATTGTAAGGTCTTCATTACACATTTTAGAGCTGTAGTAATATCTAGTGATAAAAAATAATAATAATAAGTAAACACGTTACCTGCCAGAAGAGAATTTCTTGTACAGAGTTAGAATTTGGAACACCCTCAGGCCACATCGGTGTGACAATATATACAGCGAATCTTTCCCTTGCTCTAATGTTACTAACAATTTTCAAAGCCAGTTCCATTGGGATCAGATTATTGGCACCTGATCATATGAGGGGAAAAAAAGGTTTATTCTCAGGGAAGAGAAGCATAAATGAACAATGAGTTCAAATGCTTAGAAGGAAAATACAAACAAAATCTATGAAAATGAAACCTGATTTCTGCAAAAACTAAACTTGAGCACAACTGCCAGTTTCATGAATTTAAAGGAAAGAATAATCTCAACAATGACAATGATGCCTTTAGCATCTAAGAATCTTCTAACCTGCATTTCTGTAAGAAGGCCACCCATAACATGATCCAACAAAGTACTGGTTTTCAATGTATATGAAGTGTTGTGCAGAATATGCTGTCAACAGAAATATAAAGAAATGTGACTACTCACTGGAAATGTAGGATTGTGATAGTCCCCATTAAACACAGTATCCAGATCACGAAATAGTCGATGCTCAGGTGTATCATAGCGACCATCACAAAGATCCAAACCTCCGACAAAAGCAGTTACTTTGCGATTATTTCCAGTTGCTTGTGTATCCACAAGCACACATTTTTGATGGTGTGTGAAGAGGGTTCCAACAACCTAGATGTAAACATCAGAAGAGGGAAAAGAAAGACCTTAGAATAGAAACATGATTTCAAAACCCAAAATAAAAGTGCTTCATAAGAGGCACTACCAATAAGAAAATGAAGGTATTATTCAGAATTTCAAATCGAAAATAACACCATCATTGCTCAAAATATAAGCAAATCAGTGTACTTACGGAGAGTAGGAAGTCTGATGAAGAATCCTGGCAGAATTTGGAATGCAAACAACAACCTACACAATGAAATGACAAGCATACCATACGGAAGAAAAATATAACAATATGAAACACAAATTTCATTGGAATATGAAATATATTCACATCACATATTTATGTACATATTACATTACATATAATTCCATCATTCGTCCAACTGCTTAAGAATATTTATTATACCTAAGATAATAAGTACAATTATCAAAGTATTGATTAAGTCCCTCGTGAAAGTCCAAGGATCATTGTTCCCTTGACTGACATTCGATGGACCGGCTTGATCGTTCCATGGACCGGCTTGATCATTCGATGGACCGGCTTGATCGTTCGATGGACCGGCTTGATCATTCGATGGACCGGCTTGATCGTTCGATGGACCGGCTTGATCGTCAACAACTACATTGTTAACTGTGACATCTTCATTGTTGTGGGATTCCTCTGAATCTCTACTCGCCGCTTCTGAGCGAACCCACAACTTGTATGATTCCTCAGCTTCTTCAACTAACATAAACCCCTTGTAAGAAGCACAACTATACCCTGATACCGACGAAAAACATGCGGGCCAGTTTAGGTATACTCCTAGCCGACGACCTCGATAGACAACATACGCTCTGAATGCCATTCCTGCAACAAGAGGGGATATAAGGAAGAGGGAAGTATAGTGTGAGAGGCTGTTGGAATTCAGGCGTGCGAACAAAGTCGAAACTCACACAAAGGTCTAAAAGTTCATTAACATCTTGAAACTCAAGTACATAAACCTAAGATGTACAGACTATTTCTGAACAAAAATCGTAAACCGTATATCTAAAATAAGAGGAGAAAAAATAAATTGAAGCTTTGAAGGTTGAAGACGAAACGAAGAGAAGAACAAAGGGAGTTAGTGTTGCATATGATTAAACCTTATCGATTGTTTCTGCCTTAATTTCATTATACATTACAACAAGACTTTATTTAGTTAATATGTACAATAAATACAGAAAGATGAAAACTTAAGAACAGAAGGAAAGACTTACAAATAAAAGGCTAAAGGTTTTTAAGCCATAATTTTATTTGCATTACCATATTCATGATAATATCGTTGGAACTCGTCAAGGTTGACGAATTCCATCCCATATTTAGGTTCCCTCACCTCAATTAAAATGAACCCTAGATGAAGCTCTTCGGCTGAAGAACACTGAAATTTAAAAAAAAAATGAACCCTAGATCTGATATAAATATCATGAATATAGTCATGATTTTGAAGATTCTTCTTTAATCTAATCTTAATAATCGTGGGCTCGCCGAGTATTACCTCGCATGTGGTGCCTTAACACGATTACGAATATAGATCTAAGAATAGTTTTGATGAAAACAAATCTTAAAGAAAAAGAAAAATTCTACAGATATGAACACTGAAATTAAAAAAAAACCCACAATTCATAAAAAAAAAAAAAAAACCCACATGAACACTGAAATTATTACAATTAAAATGAACCCTATATGAAGCTGTTCGGTTGAAGAACACTGAAAAAAAAAATGAACCCTAGATGAAGCTCTTGGGCTGAAGAACACTGAAATAAAAAAAAAATGCACCCTAGATGAACCCTAGATCTGAAGACGAAACGAAGAGAAGAAGAATAGGCTTACCTCTGCGTCCGAGCGATGAAAACCAACTTCTTGTCCGAAACCAATAACCTAAAACACCCAAGTAAAGGGAAAATCAAAAACTAAAAACCAAAAACCTAAAATGAGATGAAAAATTTACCTTTTGAGAGAGGGAAGGGACGAAGGAGACCTTCTTCTCTTCTCCTTATTTCCTTCTTCTTCCTAAATTTTCGTTCTTCTCGTTCGTTTCAGTGTTGATGGAGAGAGGAGGAGCTTCGTTTAGGGGAGAAGTCAAATTTGCCGAAAATAGGGAGAGGGAGGTCGACTGTGTCGATAATGGGGAGAGGGGAAGGGAGAGGAGAGGGAGCGAGAGACAGAGGGAGCGAGAGACAGAGAGTGAGAGACACAGGGAGCGAGAGAGGGAAATGAAGAGGCTTCCATTCCCTCTTCTTCTTCGCCCAAAATTTTCGTTTCCCTCGCAAATTTTTTTTTTTTCACCACGTCAGCTGCGCCACGTCACCTGCTCGCGTGCGACGCACCTTCCTCGCCCAAAGCCTCAACATATAGAATTGCTCATTGATAATTGTATTTGAGCAATTCTAGATGTCGAGGGTTTGGGCGAGGTTTTGGGCGAGGGATGGTGGGGCGCGCGTGTAGGAGGTGACGTGGTCAAAAAAAAAAAGGGGGGGGGAAATCGAAATTTTGGGGGAGAAGAAGGAGGGAATCACATAGCTTAAGCCTTCTTCTCCCCATTCCATTTTCAATCCTCCCCATTTTCTTCCTCTCCCTCTCCCCATTTTCCATCTCTTGACAGGTCTCCTCCTCCCCTCTCCCCCAAACGGCGAAGCTCTCCCTCTCCACCTTCTCCCCATCATCGTCATCGACTCAAACGAAGGAGAAGAGAAGAAGGTCAAACGAAGCCAGAGAAGAAGAAGGAGAAAAGAAGAAGCTCCCTCGCAAAAGGTAAACCCTGACTTAATTTTCCCTCTCATTTTAGGTTTTTTGGTTTTAGGTTTTAGGTTTTAGGTTTTTTGATTTTTGATTTTCCCTTTACTTGCCCGTTTTAGGTTTTTGGTTTCGGACAACAAGTTGGTGGGCAATTTGGTTTTCATCGCTCGGACGCAGAGGTAAGATTTCGGGCTCCATTTGTTCTTCTTTCGTTTCGTCTTCAGATCAGAGCTTCAATTTTTTGGGTTTGGGTTGGGTTTCAAATGTGACGAGCTTCTGTTTGGATTATTTCATGTATAGGGATGGAGAGGTTACCTTTCAGATCAGAGGGCTACAAATTTTGGACATGGCGAGGCCATAAGATTCACTACGTCGAACAAGGAGAAGGAGTTCCAATTGTTCTTATTCATGGGTTTGGAGCTTCTGCATTTCATTGGAGGTTTGTATGTTCTTGTCCATTTTGGTTGTGTCATCAAGTTCATCAATATGTTACAAGACTTTGGAGTAGAATAGTTTTACTCCAATAATTTGTTTTTCTTCATTTTGGTTCCTGATTCCTCATGATGGAATAAGTAATGAACCTTACTTGTATATCAATTTCTTTTGTTTATTTACTTTTATATATAATACTTATGGAAAATGTTGGGTTGGGTGTTATGTGATTAGACGACAAAAGTCTGAATATGACAAATGAATATGAAATTAACAAGATTCATACAAACGGTGTCGAAATAGCATGAGGAAAAAGCTTTGGACCTTTGGCAAGCTCCCAAATATTTTGAATTGAGATGGAAACAAAAATTTGAGATAATGTTCTAAGAGGATACCTATAAAGTCGATGTTGGTTATGTTTGGGTCTCTCCTGTATCCCAAAGTTATTTGCATAACCCGTTGGTAAAAACATAAGCTTATTTTTACTGTGAAGTTCAAAGTTCCACTGGAATTTGGTTCATATATTTTTTTGGATGATTTGACACAGTTAGGACAGAATTATTGTAGCAAATTTGATTTGGATATTCAATTGAAATAACTCAGGCTGAGGCGGAGAGTGCTGTGGTTTTCATTAATCCTAAGAGCATCCACAGTAAGCTCATGGATGTGGCAAAACATGTTATCATTGAATAAACCAATTCATGGATTCTTATGACAAATTTAAAAGCTCTTCTTCTTTGAGTACTAACTCTATCTTTCTTATTGCATTCTTGAAACATGGCAACACAGATGAAAAATATACTCGGGAAATTATCGGTCAGGCTAGTTTTCTTTGGCTTTTATTCTTTTTGAAATGGATTTTGTCAAATGAACAGATACAACATACCAGAGTTGGCTAAAAGTTACAAAGTTTATGCTGTGGATTTGTTGGGGTTCGGCTGGAGTGAGAAAACACTAATCGACTATGATGCCATGGATACTATGTGGGGTTGATGGATGATAAGAGGAATAGTGATTTGGTTTTCGAATAGATGTTTGGAGTGGAGAATAGAATGGGTTGTGATGTTATTGCCATTAGTGGATTCAACGAGCTTATTGATCTTCAAGTCAATGGAAGTTTGAGATACTTGCCGAATGCCTTTGGTAGTTCGGTGTTTTGGAGTTGAAGATAAAACCCTTTGGACACATCATTCAAGAGAAATATGATCTGGAAGCGCTTTTGACTGGTACTCTCAAGGAGGCAAAGAATCCAAATGGATGCTCATTTTGGAGGAGCATTATGAACTTGGAAGTCAAGTTTGAGATCAACATCTCTTTCCAAGAAGGTAATGGTCACAATCTTGATTTCTGGCAAGACAAATGATTAACAGGCCAACCCCTGCTCATTAAATACAAAGATATCTTCTTCATCGCACTGAGAAAGGAAGACTATGGCCCTGAGAACAAGTGGCTATGGAGTGCCAAATATATTTCATTGTCAATGACTTTCTTGAGATCTGTTCAGCCGACTTTGTCAAAACCTAGAAATGTGAAAAAGATTGATGGTCTCGAGGTTCCTAACGTGTCTCTATGTCCCAATGTTCACTATGTATGGCACGAGATTTTTTTTTGGAAATGAAGTGTCTTGTTGCATATCAGCAGTTATGTTTTGTATTTTCTTAAAATGTTTTCTAGGAAATGCTACGAAAATTTTTCTGACTGATATCATTGTTATCCATAATGCTGTGACATTCAGGGTTCAAGAAAAAGTTTATTAAATAGCTGTTTGCAGATATTCTGATAGTGTGCTGCAGTTTTCTATTGGATTTATACGTCTTTGGTTGTATATGCAAGGATTGCTATTGAGGCTGTCAGTTGGTCCCCATGGAAGTAATGAAAATCACGAAGCTTATGTATTAGTGAATGATTGCATAGTGGAGCTATGAAATCATGCTTATGTATTGGTTTGTGAATGATTGCAGATACTTGCATCTCCGCGGGAATTGTTAGTAAATAAAGTTCCATTTCCTCTGCCAACCCCTGAGATATTTAATCTGGACCAGATTAATGCTTTCACTGTAGATACAGTTGTGTCTCCTGATGGTTAGTGCTCCATGTTTTGTTTTGTTTTTCCTATACATATATCTAAAACTCTGTTTTCTTTCTTTTCTTTAAATATCATTATTCTCTTTAACAGTTTTTCTTAACTGCCTCATTTCTCTGTTCTTTGGTGCATTTTGCAGCTTTAACCTTTAATGACCTTGGAATCGTGCCTCATAAGCTGAAGGGTTACCCCATTGAATTTCTTATACAATATCGGAAAGGTGGACCACAATTTGGTTCAACTGTCAGTGAAAGAGTATCTCCTGACCCTTGGAAATAAAGTGTTTGCAACTCGGGGGGCTTTGAAACGTTTCTCGGTAGCTGCAGAAGGTATCAATGCTGTCAGATTAGATGTTCGTGGTGTGCATGCACCCATGTACGTGTTTACATTAAACTAAGCTATCCCAACATGATATCGTTGTGTTATGTCATTTAGGTTGTCAATTAGGCCACAAAGGCTGTGTCTGGGTGGAACATGAAGATTTTCATGAGAAAAGCTTGAATATTCATTAGATTGCACATGCAAATCTATATGGAAGCCATTTTCATATGCAAAAATGATTATGGTTGGTATTTTGTCATCTTCAAGAAAAAAATCATTTCTTGACCTCGAAAGAAAAAAAATTCTCATGGAGATGCGAGATTAGTAAATATGCTCAAGAGTCAGTTTACATGTTCATCAATAGCTTCAGTAGCTTCCATGTAGATTTGCATTTGCCATCTTGTGAATAATAAAGGTTTTTTTTTTCGTGAAACTTTCATGCAATCGAACACATCCTTGATTTTCTTTCCTTTACGATTTGTTGCTACTTTTCTCTCCCATTTAATGGTGATCAACGTGACTACATTGATTACTAATTCGTTTGGGGCTTTGGTAGCTGTAGGTTGCAAGTGAAAGCTGGGTGTTAATGAGGAAAGAATAAAGAGTATTGGGAACTTTTGTTGTGAGAAATAACAGGGACTCATTGTGTTCCTTTTCCATGTAATACAAAAAAGGAAAAGTTATGGAAGAGATACTCGGCTTGTCTTGGCTTAGTTCTCAGGCTGCTTTGGATCTCATAAGAGGAAGGGTTGTTCCTGTGTTTTGTTTCGGTTGTTTTATCATGTATGGATTGACCCTATTTAATTTGATTCCCCATATTCAAATGATACTTAGGTTTCTGCGCTGTAAACCTCATGTCTACTTCATGTTGTGTTATACTGTTATGTATCTAATCTTGGCAGAATTCAAGTGTAAATGCAACATCAATCATGACATTTGAGAAAGAATTTGTTGATGGCATACCTAATGATTCATTGTTCAACCTTGGATTCTAGTTTTATTTTAGGCTAAGTTTCATTGTCGCAATTACAACCACCACAAACATTAGGGCTGCAACAATAATCATATTGTTTAAAAAATTATTTTGAACAAGTTACTGAAGAATGGAGTAATGCATGCACAACTAACAGCTAAAGCAAATCTTCAAGTTCTACTATGATACTATCATAATGTAAGCAATCATTAGTGGCGAAAAAAGAAAAATGCCAAGTACCAGCTCAGTGAGTAATGCTAAGATTTGTAAAACTTCTGAGCTCGGTGCTACTAAATGAGTTTATACTCGAGTTTTAGGTACCTTCATGGAGTTTGCAACAAAATCATAAATCAGAAAACAGAACATATTAGAGATACAAGTAAAGGGAAAATCTTTAAATTTTATATTGGTGGACACTCTCCACACAATTCTTTCACAAAAAAAGTTCTCTCCTGAAAGATACTTCGCCTTCCAACCACCTGACTTCTCTCCTTCAAATAACCTCGGAAGAGTACTCTCTGTCACTATATTTTTAATTGTTGAAGAAAAGATCATAAATATAATAATGCTGATCATACAAAGTAGCATAATACTCAACAATGATCCTGGTATACGAAACCATGAACGATTCTTGATTCTTGCTCTCAAGAGACCGTCCTCTCTTTTTCTTGTTTCTGTTGGGATTATGGACACTCCCGACGAAATACAAGTCAACTCCAGGATCACTTGTCTGAACCTCGCTCTCCTGCAAAACGGAGTTGTTTACCCCTTGACATTGCTGTTTACCATGATGTTAATGCTACAACAGTTGTTGAATTCACCACTAGCAACAATGTGATGCGCACTTACGCATTTCTTGGCACATGTTTGAAACTGTAGTTGGATTTACGTGAATATCTGTTGCAGCAAGTCAAAACACAACTCAGCATGAAAATCTACCTGCATTTATGCATTTCTTGGCACATGCCTTACTTATCATACAAGCTATAGCTGTGATACACTTACACTATTCATGCTCAGATACAAGAAGGGTTCATACATTCATGTTCGACGCTTACAGACCTGTAGACTTCCTTTTGAACCTGGTTAGCCACTTTCAATCTAGACTCACCAACATCATCACCTTCACCTATCATGGAGGATGCACCAGGTCTCTTCTCAAGCACCTTGACCTTGTACATTGGAAATGGGTTCATGAGGAAGAAAAGTGGGTCCAAGCACTTGAACCCACCAGCTGTTGTGCCAAAGAACATACTGACATCCACATCCATTGCCACTGGAACTATCTGATCACCCATTTCAGCAAACAAGGGACTGAACCTCAACAAATAAGGCTCCCTACAAGTAGTCCCTTCAGGGCAGATCACAAGGTCTCCTCGACTCAACAAGTCATCCATCATCTTTGCATCTTGGTTTTTTTTTCTTATTAATCTAACAGTCTTGACTCTTGATTGGTGCTAAAATTTCAGACAATCTACTTAGACTAAAGTCACTGCAGTGATGGGTGTGCCGCCAAGTATGGCAGAGAGGTACAATGGGTCTAAAAGGGTTCTATGGTTGCACACATAGAGGACTCCTTTTGTGCAATTTGTGCCATTTGTGTTTGAAGTTGGAGAAATGTGTTTTGTTCCTCTAAGTCTCAACCCCAGCAAAGTCAAGAGAGGACAAGCAATCTTGTAAGGAAATGTTAAGGCAACAATGGCTCTGATAATGGCAAGAAAGAAACCAAAAGGCACCCAAATGAAGATGGCCAAAGTGGTAAGTGGGGTTGGTTTGATGGCCAATCTTCCATCATGGAAGATTAATGGCTTTGGGTATCTCTCTTTTGGTAGGTAGCTCCAGCTCCTCTTGTCAGTTCTGCTCACCATATAAATCTCCTGGACCAAAAATGGCAAGTAAAGCATATTTAGTATAGAAAAGAGAAAGTATGGGCAAATTAACATTTATGTTGAACTCAATGGGGACCAAACTGTACATGTGGTGATCTAGAGGTCATTTGTGAGCCTATTAAATTTGCCGAATGGATATAGATATCTGTACTAAATATACTCATTGAGGGTGAGGTCATTTAGTATAATATTAACTAAAGTGTATATATATGTTTTATGTGCATGTAATATGACCAACTAATTAAAAGATTATGAAATCTAAAGAAAACTCACCTTGCAATGAGAGAACAAATGAAGATCAATAAGCTCGTTGAATCCACTAATGGCAATAACATCACAACCCATTCTATTCTCCTCTCCAAACATCTATTCGAAAACCAAATCACTATTCCTCTTATCATCCATCAACCCCACATAGTATCCATGGCATCATAGTCGATTAGTGTTTTCTCACTTCAGCCGAACCCCAACAAATCCACAGCATAAACTTTGTAACTTTTAGCCAACTCTGGTATGTTGTATCTGTTCATTTGACAAAATCCATTTCAAAAAGAATAAAAGCCAAAGAAAACTAGCCTGACCGATAATTTCCCGAGTATATTTTTCATCTGTGTTGCCATGTTTCAAGAATGCAATAAGAAAGATAGAGTTAGTACTCAAAGAAGAAGAGCTTTTAAATTTGTCATAAGAATCCATGAATTGGTTTATTCAATGATAACATGTTTTGCCACATCCATGAGCTTAGTGTGGATGCTCTTAGGATTAATGAAAACCACAGCACTCTCCGCCTCAGCCTGAGTTATTTCAATTGAATATCCAAATCAAATTTGCTACAATAATTCTGTCCTAACTGTGTCAAATCATCCAAAAAATATATGAACCAAATTCCAGTGGAACTTTGAACTTCACAGTAAAAATAAGCTTATGTTTTTACCAACGGGTTATGCAAATAACTTTGGGATACAGGAGAGACCCAAACATAACCAACATCGACTTTATAGGTATCCTCTTAGAACATTATCTCAAATTTTTGTTTCCATCTCAATTCAAAATATTTGGGAGTTTGCCAAAGGTCCAAAGCTTTTTCCTCATGCTATTTCAACACCGTTTGTATGAATCTTGTTAATTTCAGATTCATTTGTCATATTCAGACTTCTGTCGTCTAATCACATAACACCCAACCCAACATTTTCCATAAGTATTATATATAAAAGTAAATAAACAAAAGAAATTGATATACAAGTAAGGTTCATTACTTATTCCATCATGAGGAATCAAGAACCAAAATGAAGAAAAACAAATTATTGGAGTAAAACTATTCTACTCCAAAGTCTTGTAACATATTGATGAACTTGATGACACAACCAAAATGGACAAGAACATACAAACCTCCAATGAAATGCAGAAGCTCCAAACCCATGAATAAGAACAATTGGAACTCCTTCTCCTTGTTCGACGTAGTGAATCTTATGGCCTCGCCATGTCCAAAATTTGTAGCCCTCTGATCTGAAAGGTAACCTCTCCATCCCTATACATGAAATAATCAAAACAGAAGCTCATCACATTTGAAACCCAACCCAAACCCAAAAAATTGAAGCTCTGATCTGAAGACGAAACGAAAGAAGAACAAATGGAGCCCGAAATCTTACCTCTGCGTCCGAGCGATGAAAACCAGATTGCCCACCAACTTGTTGTCCGAAACCAAAAACCTAAAACGGGCAAGTAAAGGGAAATTCAAAAATAAAAAAACCTAAAACCTAAAACCTAAAACCAAAAAACCTAAAATGAGAGGGAAAATTAAGTCAGGGTTTACCTTTTGCGAGGGAGCTTCTTCTCTTCTCCTTCTTCTTCTCTGGCTTCGTTTGACCTTCTTCTCTTCTCCTTCGTTTGAGTCGATGACGATGATGGGGAGAAGGTGGAGAGGGAGAGCTTCGCCGTTTGGGGGAGAGGGGAGGAGGAGACCTGTCGAGAGATGGAAAATGGGGAGAGGGAGAGGAAGAAAATGGGGAGGATTGAAAATGGAATGGGGAGAAGAAGGCTTAAGCTCTGTGATTCCCTCCTTCTTCTCCCCCAAAATTTCGATTTCCCCCCCCCCCTTTTTTTTTGACCACGTCACCTCCTACACGCGCGCCCCACCATCCCTCGCCCAAAACCTCTCCCAAACCCTCGACATCTAGAATTGCTCATTGTATTTATATACTTCATAGAAAAAACTGCCAAGTATCATCAAAGCCTTTTAAAGAATCTCCATGAAGTCAATTGCTTCTGGAAATGGTTTTGGGGCTCATTGCCGTGACTTTATAAAATATGATATCTAAATATTAATTAAGAGTAAGTTTAACTACGTTTAGGGTTGGATTTTTTATACATTCTCTTTAAAACACAATCACAAACATCAGTTATAGAAATAGGAGTAAAAGCGTAAATAACTCCAACTCTGACAAAAAAATAGTTAATAGCTCTGACTCTCGAGAATTGGAAATTAATTAAATGTGATGATTTTTTTTGCTAAGTTTGGCACGAAAAATTCAGCCACCCAACTTATATATGGCAATTTTTTATGCCACAGAAATGGTTTGACCCGTTGAACAACCCATGTAACACGAAAGCTCAAATCGAGTACATACGATCTTTTGTATTTTTTTAATTTTAGTTTTTTGGTTTATTTAGGTCAAGTTCATTATTGATGAAGCGTGGGTGGTGGGTGTTCAACTCTATAATTTGCAAACTAAGTTTCGATTTGTCTAATTGAAAATATATTAGAACATGGTAGACATTATTTGAAAGGGATTTGCAGTTGTAAGGAGACAAAGGATCATCCATTTGAGTTTTTATTGTTTCATAATCTCCCCTTAAAGGCTTAAACTATAGAAATATTTTCCATTTCACAAACAAAGGACTCCATTTGGTACTATATGAATGTGGAGCATCATATCATATAGTCTGCTATGTTGATTAAAATAAAAATGATGCAAATACGTTGTTTGAGCTGTAACAACCCGACGATGGCAAGTTCCAGCTTCGAAAAGGTGGTGATGTTTCACATATTTTCTTTCAAAACAAACACAAAAAATCTATGGAATTCTCAAAATCTTCATGCTTAATGTCAATTGGTTAGTTAAGTCTAGAATAATTTGGATGGACTGAGCACACATTGTTTCATATAATGCTCAAATTTTAGACTAGAAATTCATTCCAACTTGGAAAATTCTAACTGTCAAGGGAATGGGCGAGGAAACCAGCGAGGGAGGGAGGACCCACCATCCCCTCGCGATGTGTGCCTTCCCTCCTTTGCACGCATCGTAAGAGGGATGGAGGGTCCTCCCCCCTCCGTCGCTGGTTTCCTCCCCCATTCCCTCGACAGTTAGACTGACTCTTCCAACTTATATCCAAAGATTCAAAAGGCTCATGATATGTGTGAGATACCCTTCTCTGCTAACTTAAGCTTTTAAAGTACCTCACAATTTAACATAAAGTCTTGTATAAATTGCAGTTATTGATGATATAATTACCTCGGATAAAATATAAATTTAGAATAAATTGGATATTTTGAACTGTGGCACACCATTATGAGAAAAGAGCAAAGACTAATTGGACAACATAAAAAACAAACATTTGATTTCGTGAGAGGCAATTCTAGGGTTTGAGAGAGAGGCGAATCCTACTGTTTCTACAGTACGATTTACTGTTTCTGCAATAGATTTGCTTACTGTTCACATTACTGGATTGCTTGTTTACTCTACCTCATCATGATCGACTAAGGATGAGTATACATACTGCGCAAAGTGCTGGTCTCTCCACCCCTCGCGGAGAGACCATCTAGGATGAGAGGGGACTGGAAGCAAACCCTGGATCGACAGTCGATAACGATCCTATAGGGATCAATATGATAACTGCAGTGAGAAGACAAGCACTGCTCCGTAGAATTTTTTGACTCCCTAGAGATTCTGGATCTGAATGCATAATGGTTCCTGAACAAACTAGCATAGAGCCTAATGTAGTCAATGGAACTACCACTACCTTGCTTATTAATGCTTCACAGGAAGCACTGGCGGCTGCACTGCAACCAATCGAGCACCCTCCTAGGGTTACACCGCAGGCACAGGTTGGAAAACCAACAAGTTGGGCGTCACTATTTGCTAGTAACCCTAAAGTTACCACGACTAAGTTGCAATATATACCACCAACAATAGTAGATGGCAAGCAGGTTGTGCAGGTGAAGCTTGCTGATCATACAAGGTAGATTGCTGACTGTGAAAACTTACTGATTGGTAACTTCGTGGGAAGATGGTTAGCCTATGGCTATGTCAAAGAGAGTTTAAAAAGGTTTTGGGGGCTGAAAAGTGATTTCAATATGTCAGTTTATGGAGATAAGGCTTTTGTGTTCAAGTTCACCACTGATGAGGAGAGGCTGCAAGTACTGGATCATGGTTCAGTTTACATAGCTAGTCGACTGTTTATGGTGAGACCTTGGAAACCATATATGGAGAATAATGTGGCGGTTCACAACTCAGTACCAGTGTGGGTTAACTTGAGAAGAGTACCCCTCTTCTTATGGAGTTCTGAAGGGTTGCAATCTATTGCTAGTGCAATAAGTATACCCATTATGCTTGACAAGGCGACAGAGACCAAATCACGCCTTGCTTTTGCGAGAGTCTGCATTGAGATCTCAACCACTAGTTCATTTCCCAATAGCATTCAACTTAATATTGACGATGGTAACATTGCGACAGTGGACGTGAAATATTTCTGGCTCCCAGTAAAGTGTGCGAACTGCAAAGGGTTTGGGCATAACTCAACGGGATGCCCCGTCCTAAAGCAGACGCAACCTCGAGTTACAAAGCAATGGAGACCTAAGGGAGCTAGTAAGAACACTAGTACAGATGCACAACAACCCCAAGACTGCAACTTATCAATTGAACAAGCTGAGGTGGGAGTACAAGAAGGGAATGAACATGTTGAACAAGATGAGGGGTGGATTACCCCATCACGTAAGCACACATGCAAACCAAGGAACAACAAGGATACGAGTACAGGTGGTAGTAGTTCAGACGAAATGGTTGTTGTAACTGAACCAGTCGAGCCGAAGGAAGGACATGAAGGTAACCATGAGGCTGAACAAACAGGTACACGGGGTGAAGATCCCGCCCAGGCCACTACGCAGATTGCTGAAGGAAGTACTCTAGTGACTAGTGTCATGCAAGGCCCATCTAGGAATCAGCAACTTGATACTGCGGGACAACAAGTTCAAGAACTGCAGAGTTGGAATCAGCAAATCGTTGCCAAAGTTGGAACGACTATTTTAGAATTAGATGTTGTTGATACGACTAAGGAGCAGCAGCTCAAATAGCAGTAGAGTTTGGTTGTTGTTGTTAAGGAGCAACACTTTAAAGAATTCAGGGATGATTGTAGGGATGCAAGTTACTCACCCAATGGGATTGAAACGGCGATTCAGGCTGCGGATTCAGACGCTGAAGTAGCAGCAGAGCCAGGTCTATCTACCCCCATATCTAACTCAGAGGAAAACCCAATGCAAGTAGTGGAGGTGCTTCGCGCAATCGCTGGTATAGGAGGACTGGGGGAAGATCCCACAACACTCATGGATTGCCTAACACCCCAAGACATTAAGGTTGTGCATTCAACAATTGCAAGAATAGGCAAGGATGCATTGGTCGCTGAAATTCAAACTTCACTTGAAGAGGAAACAACAAAGGTGGGGCAAAACACTAGTGAAGAAGAACGTGAGGTTACCACAATACAGCCTCCCACGACATATGTTCCTCGAAGGTCCTCTCGAAGCAAGAAGATAAATCCTAAATTCAGGTAACTAATGATGATAATACAAGTAGAATGCAAATGCTTATTAGCACCTTGTATGGATGCTAGATAAGTGCTAGCATTCAATGGTTTTTATATCATGATTCATTGTGATTCGTATCCTTACGATGACTTCTCACACATCCTGGGGCCCACATTAGGTATAACTCACGTCATGAGAGTGATTAAAGGATTGATTGGTACTTATGAGGAATAAAAGTTATGGCAGGTCTATCATGCAACTACCTTAGTAGCAGAACATTTTGCAGGGTTACTCCCCAACTTGGAGATAGTGATTTTAGAACTAATTAGGTTTTTTGTTGAAGATTTGAGTAAGTTTATTGTCTTGTGGATGCTGTAACGAGTGAACGTATGAGTGATTGTAAACTTTATAATCCTCTTTTTTCATTTCTAAGGTTCGGGGATCCTAAATAATCCCGCTCGCTTTTCAATTTTTTTTTTAAATAATAATAATAATAAATAAATAAATAAATCAGATGAATGATGTTTGCCCAAAGACATTATAATTTCAAGATACATTATAGATACTAGGGTGTCCTTGCAATCTACATGCGCGAATATGCAATACTTTTTTTTATTACAATAATTCAATAATAAGAAAAAATTATTGCTGAATTTCTAAACAAAATAATTATATATAATTTTAAGGTCCTATGTATAGTTTATAAATAAATAAGATACTTCAAATAATTTATGTTAGGAGCATATATATAATTAATCAATGTTTGATAGAGACTGGATTTGATTGTAAAAGTATCAAATGATAAGGGCAAGATGGAAAATTCAAAAGTTAGATTTAATGGTCTTTTTCATAATTTACAAATAATTAGAGGGTTTTAAATAAATTATGGTATGACTTAGGTATAATTATTGAATACTTAGCAGGGCTGAGTTTTGATTGTAAATAATCTGAATTTAAGAGGTCAAAATTGTTAAAATAAAATAAAATGTAATAGTATTTTTTTTTTTTGTTTAAAGACACAAACACCCTTTTACCCACTTTTTTATTTTTCTTGTAAATATAATAGAATTAGGAGGACACTTCTAGAACCTAAAAATCAAGTTGAAGACATCCAAATTGCTTATTAGAGTGAATTCTGTCCTCATCAAGCTCACATCTGTGCAACCTATTGAACAACATGTTGCTTATCGACGGGAACGTCGAGCGCGTTTAGGTCACACATGGCACAGTCTCTCCACCCATGTTATTTAGCATATAAGATAAGGTCGAACTAAGTAATGATGGTGGCATGGATCAACATGAAATTTGACACCACCCAATGTGTTTAGTTAGTTCCTCAGGTGCAGGTTGGGGTATGTATTCTATTCTTTTCATTTGATAGAAGCTAATATTTATTCCGATTAGAGTTTTTCGATCAGTTTTTTCAGGTTGTTTGAATTTTAATTGTTAAAAAACTCGAACCGAAATCTATCAGTCTATCTCTGTATCAACTTTCAACCAACTTTCATTCGGTTCAAAACTCTTATCTTCTCTTCTCTTCGCTTTGATTTATCTTCCATATGTTCTTGTCTTCGATTTATCTATCCATGTGTTATGTTCTTTTCAGTTTTACCATGATAATCCTTTGATAAACCATTGATACTCATTTTTTGAACCATTTCTCATACCTTCTCTCCTTTTCTCCTCCACGTTTTTCCCTTTTTCCAAAGTGTTTATCCTACCTTGTTCCTGTATTTGGTTTTTTGTTTCTCTGTGTTAAAGTAGAAAAATACATGTGTTATATGCCATCGACCCGCGCTATGATTATTTTTTTGGGGGGAGATGGGGTTTATGACAGAGTTTTTGATATAGTGTAAAGTTTAGAAAGTAAAATAGGTAATGAAGTGTGGAGGGAAAAATGAGAATCCAAAGGTTAGATATAATTGTATATTTATAGTTTATACTTTATAGATAATTGGAGGGTTTTATAATTGAGGGGCGCATGTTTGATTTTTGGAAAAGTTTTCTTTGAAAAAAAAATTTTGATTATTTTTTTCACTATTTGATTATTTCACCAAGGAAAACAAAAAAATTCATTAGAGAGAACATTTTTATTTTGTTGAGGAATTGTTCAATGAGGCTTTGAATGATTTGATGTTGAGTCTCTCGAGGGAAAAGTTTCCCAGGGGAGGGAGCCTAAATAAAATTTTCCCACTTCAAGTAGGAAAACTTTTAACTGGCAGTAAAGTTTTCATTTTCCAGGAAAAATCAAAAGGCAAAAAACTTAATTTTGGGAGAAAACTTTTCTTTTTCAATGAAACACCCAAAAGTCAAACACATCCATAATTAATCAATGTATGAAAGGTTTTGGTTTTTATTGTAAAAAGAATGAAATATGGAGGGGTTCCAACTAACTAACGAACATCTTGTTTATAATTACCAATGTTGGAGGTGTTCATTATAAATAGAGAAGTTCTTTAAGCTGTGTTTATATATATATATTACAAATCTGAATGTTGTTTGGAGTTGGAGATAAAAGACGATTGAGATTTACCCAAATATAAGAATTTAACGGATCACATAGAACTTAAAGCATCAAGAGTGCATGGATTCGATTCTCATACCTAACATTTTGATATTTATTTATCTTGACATTTAAAGTAAAATAAACTCTATTTATCATGTTAAACTTTTACCGTGCCAACGGCATGAGGAACACTATATATATATCGGGTGGGATCCGGGGGCAAAAGAATATATCGTCGGATGAAACTTTTATGACAAAGAATTTTATACGCGATATATATCGTCGGATGATATCTTATCAAACGGGTTAGATTTAGTCCTAATAACTAACTAATTGTAGAGATTTAAAGTCTTATAAGGAAACTCATAAATTCTCTCTCCCTCTATTTTATCTCAAATATTTTTATTACGATAAAAAAAATTAATACAGAGTTTCCAAATAAATTTAAATATCTAAACCAATTTCTAAAAAAAAAAGAGATTAAACGTATTGTGCTTTTCATCCTAATTTCACATCATATTTTCTCTCAAATATTTTATTACGGTAAAAAAAAAATTTAATACACAGTTTCAAAAAAATCAAATATCTAACCCAATATCCAAAAAAAAAAACTAATAATGAGATAAAATGTGTTGTGTTTTTCATCCCAATTTCACGTCATATTTTTATCAAATATTTTATTACAATAAAAAAATTAATACAGATTTTACAAAAAAATCAAATATCTAACCCAATTTCCAAAAAAATAAAAAATAAAAATAATAATTAGATTAAACGTGTTGTGTTTTTCATCTCACTTTCACGTCATATTTTCTCGCAAATATTTTTATTACGGTAAAAAAATTAATACAGAGTTTCCAAAAAAAAAATCAAATACTTTAAAAAATCAAAAATAAAATTAATAATGAGATTAAATGTGTTGAGTTTTTCATCCCAATTTCACGTCATTGTTGGGTTTGATGCAAGGGATTATTAGAACCACTTGAGAAACCTTGAACATAAGGAGTTAGAATGTGGGGATGCACAGTCAGTATTGAATTACTTTCAAAAGAGGAATGTAGAAGATTCACAATTTTATTATGCAATACAATTTGATGCAGATGGGAGGGTTGTTAAATTTTTTTGGGTGGACGCAAGGTCCTGCATGGCATAGCAATATTTTGGGATGAAAACCATGAATCTATCTCACCTTCAATGATGTGAAATTGGGATGAAAAACACAACAAGTTTAATCTCTTCATTTTTTTTTTGGAAATTGCGTTAGAAATTTGATTATTTTGAAAACTCTATATTAATTTTTTTCGTAATAAAATATTTGAAAAAAATATATGACGTGAAATTGGGATGAAAAACAAGCTCATAGATGCATTGCAGTAATATTTCCACACATTAGAATTCAGATCATCAAAAGATTCCACGCCAGTCAGTAATAGGCTGAGAAGGAGAGCATGAATGATGCTGCAAGCTTTCTGTATTCGAAGTCGAACAGATAGGTGAAAGACATAATAATAAGAGGATTCCAAACTCTCAATTTAACATCAAAAAGGTTGTCTTATACAGAGAAGGTGAAGTATGTGAATCCAAGGAGGATAAGGGAGGGCTCACCCGGCATTAGAGAAAAAGGCATTCCAGTGAGATAGTATTTTTCTCTACTATACTGAGGTTCTACAAGCTATCACATGCCACATATAATCAGTATTTACAACACATACTAATTCCAATTAATTTTTTGGAGTTCACTAGGCAATAATAGCAAAAGAGAAGATTGAAAAACAAGTGTTGATAATCTCAGGAATCATAAGTTATTATACAACAAGTTGACAACATACTAACAATTGAAGTAAAAGGAAGAAATTACCGACTAGACTTGCTAGTTGCAAACCTAAACTTTCTGCATTTGAATCTGGACTTCCTTGGCGACTTCATATCTTGCCCGGCATGGGCATTCTCCCATGAGTTTGGGGTTTATTCCATTTGTACATGATACTAATTAAGGAATTTGCTGATTATTTCATCTTTACTCAGTCAACAATGAACTTTTTTGGATGAAAGAAGTTCCATAATTTCCAGCTAGCATTGGTTCTAAACCACTGCTGCTTTATTTTTTGGGCCTGTTTACCGGTATGGCAGCACCTAATAACAAGTTGCAGAGTAAGAATTGGCCTCAACCATGTCACCAAAATCCTTCTAATAGCGAAGAACATAGCAACGTTCAAAATCAAGCAGTAGGATGAATAAGCCGCTGTTGATACCTGCATTTCAAGTTCCACGAAGTGTACGAACTTGTTCTTGAATCAAGTTCCTTTCCCAACCTGCTATGTCTTCAAAAGCGTGTCCTAGGAAGGTTCTCAAAAGGCTCTTTCCAAGGATCATTCTTAACCAGATCACAAGCAGCTCCTCATATTGCTCTTTTATTTGGTCCACATGGTCTCTTTGCGGTAAGTGTCTCATATGCTGTATTCAGCTGTGAAATAAGAATAGAACACAAACCATTATGAATGTTTCTAAGAATTCAATGAAAAATGAAGTTCCAGACACAATACGTCTACTTGTTTTTTATTAATAGATTCATTTGTAGGATAACATTGCAACTCATGTACTTTTAACATGTCATAATATGTTTGTAACATTTGTAAGGAATTAAATTTTTTTAAAGATACGCGAAAAAAGTTGATTATCTTAGCTAGCTGCAGTGTCAACACGCGTTCGATACAAAAAAATCTTGACGGTTTTTTTTTTTTTTTTTTTTTTTTTTGTATAAATAGAGTGTCCTTGTTACATATAGTAAAATCAATCAATAGTGGATACTCATACCATACCTTCAATACAAAATTAAAAAAAAATCTTAGAAGAAATCAGTCAATTATTATTGTGAATCCTATCTATATCACGTTATATGTAAAAGAACATTGAATACAAACGTTTTGATACTACAGTTTGTCAAATTATACTGTTTAAGGTTTGGTAAATACAACTAGGGAAGAGTATCCATGAAATATATGGTATCAACATATTGATTGTCGATAATGGAGATGTCAGTAATGAACATAGTTCTGATAAATACCTTGAAAAAATCGATAACTTGATGCAAGAGATTGGAACTTACATTCTTCCCACAAAACCAGAACATATAAGTGATGGAAACAGCCGGAGCCCTGCCCAATCCAGCAGTACAATGCACGTAAACTTTTCCTTTCCCCTCAGAAATGGTCCACTCCAAGGAAGAAACTGCTTTAGGCAATCCATTTCTTAGTGAATCTGGGTCAAAATCTCTTGCCTGGAAAGATAATAAAATGCAAAAGCATATAAGCTTAGCTATTGCATCGAATTAAAAAGCACAAACAAGCCATATATCAGATTGATTATATTTACTGGACGATATTCAATGACATTGATAGGGTATCAAGTTATCAACACTCATCCAGATTGAGTTGTTAATGCTCATGAAATCTTTAAAGTTTAGACAACTACAAGACACTTCCATAGCAGTCAGTGTTCTAAAAATCGGCCTACCGCCCAGATTAATAGCTGAGCAGTTCTGGGTAGTCTGAGCGGGTTCTGGGCAGTCTGGGCGGGTCTAAGCAGGTCTAGGCGGTCTTGGCGATTTTTTTTTTTAAATAAGGTTGATTGTGTTCTTATTTTATTTTTCTTTCCTCTTTTTTAAAAATAAACTATTTAATTATTTTTATTCAGTATATGTTTAAATGTAGCAAATGATGATTACTTAATGAAATTCTCAAAGAATTTGCCAGTACCTATTTTACTAATGTAGATTTTATCAAACCTGATTGAGATTATTTATGCAATTTGTAGAAAAATAAAAAGTAATCTTGAATATTTGTCCACAAATTCAATTTTATATAAAGTACCCATCATGACCAACTTCAGCCATTTGAGTTATAATAAATTTTGTTCATGATTGTTAATTTTTCATGTTTTTAAATTTTGCATATGTATTTTGGCATTAAATTGGATGTAATTGATAGGTATTATGCTTAAATTTTATAAATTATTAAAGTTATAAAACAAAACCTAAGACTGCCTAGGTGCCGCCTTGGCACCTGCTCGCCGTCTGCCCAACGCCTAGCGCTTTTTAGAACACTGATAGCAGTATTTTTCCAAAAAAAAAAGAAGAAGGCATATAATGAAGTAAAATGACAATTCATTGGAAAGTCAATTGATCCTTTGTTTATAAGCAATACAAACGCTTGAAACTTTTGATGATCTCAGAAAATTTTATAAAAAAAAAGGACAAGATGGAACTAATGAACAGGTAGAAACTCTAATCCATGGTTTACAAGTCTAATTAAGCTTGAGATGAATACTGCCAGGCAGGTTTGTGTTCTTCATTTTTAATTAAATCAATAAAAACTATGAGAAAGATTATAAGGGAAATCAGCTTACAGGCCTTCTCATGTGACGGATACCAAGTTCTTTACATCTTTTGACTATTGCCTGCAAGTCAATTCCCCAAAAATCGATGTCGTTATCCTGCTGCAAGTTCAGAATGTAGGCAACATTCTGCTCCTCTTTCAAGTGTTCAATATCTTCAGGCCTTTGGGGCTGAGAAGCCACGATCAGGCCATCAGTAATAAGTGTGTAGTTCATACCTGACAGAGAAACTTACATCAATCCTACAACAAGCACAAACCAATGTTTTTCCCTAAAATAGTAAAACATGTAAAAGTTCAGATATTTGATTCAGAAACTTATGGAAGTGCCTGCACCATATAAACATATTTGTTTAATCAGTATAAAGAACCTAAACTATAGTTCCCGACTTCTCGGTAAAATGTATATTTACCTCATTCGTAAAATAATAAGAAAAAAAATCATTAATTCACTAGTGATACTTGCAAAGATTTCTATTAAAACCTGACAAAATGTAAATATTTTGCTGGTTAATTCGCTTGGTATTTCAAGTGCATTATCGATGATCAACCCACGGCTGCCCCTGCCCATTGCCTCATTCCTTCACTTTAATCTGAGTAGAAACTTTAGCTTAACTGTCTAAGGAAAATGATTTTATTCATGCATTCCATTCCCCAGTTAAACGAACATCACATTTTCATTTGCAGCCAAGAAAATCACATTTTTAGCCGTACGTACTTTATTTTCTCTCGAACATAACCAATGCTTAATTTCTTTACAATGGCCAAATCAAGGTAATCCAAAAAAAAAAAAAACTGTATATCAAATACACACACTCCAAAAAGGCATGAACAGTCAAATAAACCTGAAATCAAATTCATCTTGGCATGAATGAGTCTCTTACTGCCCGCCCTATTGAAATGTTGAATGAATGAATTTTTAAAAACAAAAATAAATGGATTTGAACCTGAATTTGATCTTTGAATCTCAATCTCTTATTTAGTTTCATATCTTCTATGTAAATCATTGCTGAGGAGTTCATAAGGAGCGTGTTTGGACTTGAGCTCGGACCCCTTGAGGTACCCACACTTTTGTGAGGAGGGGAGAGATAGACCAATGCTGGTCCACTCTACATGTGCGAGCCGAGTCGAGTCGGGTCGGGATTACCCCATTCTTTTTACTGAAAATTTTATTTAAAAATAAAAATATCTTTTTGTTGTTTTGCTAAAGAGAGGAAGACCCAGTCTTCTCTCCCATGCCCTCCATCATTTGTTCCTGATTTTATTCGCAAAATCCGCCGCCAAAACCGGGATGTTTGCTTTCAACAGATTTGTTTTCTGCCTATACATACAAACACAAAAACGAGTTTTACATATCAAATACAATTTCGTTTTACAGTCTTTCCTATCAGAAAGAGTTCTACAATTTTTGTTTCCTGTAAACTCTTCGGAGTTCAGAGCTTTTAAGCAACAAGTTAGACAGTCTTTGTTTTTTAGCAAACACTTCATATTTCAGATAGTTTCCTTTATTCGTTGATTTTGTGATTCCGAGCAATAGGAAATTAAGGGTGGATAGTATTCCGTTCGTCAACGGTGCATTTGATTGAACGGGACAGATAAGATTTCTGGGTTGTTTTATCCTGGGGACGGCGGGGCTTTCAGACTGCTTGCACAATTTTGGACAGAGCCGCGAAACGTCTTAAAGAGAGCGACCTAGTCTGCGACTCAACCCAAGAAAAATTGGTAACTTCGTTCCTGTCTTTTAAATTGCAGCATTTATATTTCCAACAATTTTAAGATGTGTGTATCTGCCTTGTCTACTATTACTGAACTTGCTGCTAAAGACCTAAACAGACCCTTTCGTTTTGAGGGACAACATTTTAAAAGATGGAGACAAAAAAATGGTGTTTTACTTAACCACGCAAAAGGTTGCTTATATTTGTAATGATGAAAAACTTGAATTGCCTGCTGAACTTGATGAAATCCACACTAAGGAATTAGACTGCTGGATTGAAAATGATTTCTTGTATAAGAATTTTATCCTGAATGGTCTCTCTGATGAACTGTATGATTATCACTGTTCTAAAAAAACTGCTAAGGATATTTGGGAAGCCCTTAGGAAAAAATATGACACTGAAGAGGCTGGCACAAAGAAATATGTCGTCAGTCGTTATCTGAAATACCAAATGATTGATGATAAGTCTGTGAAAACCAAATCTCACGAGCTTCAGAAAATTGCTCATGAAATCATATATGAAGGAATGACCTTAGATGAGCAATTTTAAGTAGCTGTTGTGATAGATAAATTGCCCCTTAGCTAGAAAGACTTTAAGAATGCACTTAGGCATAAAACCAAAGAGTTTTCTCTAGAAAGTCTGATTACCCGACTTCAAATTGAGGAGGAAGTCCGAAAACAAGATCAGAAAGATGAAATTATGATTATTTCAAACCCGAAGAAATCTACCCCTGTGGCTCTAAAACCTGGTGGAAAGACTATGAAAAATCAGAGTCACAGTAAAAACCGAAACAATCAGAATCAGAACCGCAACCAACAGAATCAGAATCCTCCGCGAAATCAGAATGGACAAAAACATCCCTCAATAAATGAATCAGCACAGTTCCTATGTTATACTTGTGGTAGGCCAAGGCATATGGCCAGGAACTGCCGGAATGGAACTCGTCCTGTTCTGCAGGCGAACCTCACCGAAGACCAACTTATTGTCATGATCTCTGAGATCAATTTTGTTAGTGTATCCGAGGGATGGTGGGTTGACACTGATGTTTCTCGACATGTCTGCTACGATCGAAAAAAATGTTCAAGTCATATTCTGAAGCTGAGGACAAGAAAGTGTTGTTGGGTGATTCCCACTCCATTATTGTTGCTGGAACTGAAGAAGTATAGCTGAAGTTTTCCCCTGGAAAGACTGTTATCCTGAAGGATGTCCTGCATACTCCAGAGATGAGGAAGAACTTAGTTTCTGGTTACCTTCTGAACAAGGCTGAGTTTACTCAAATAATAGGAGCTGATTTGTATACCATCACTAAGAATAATGTATTTGTCGGGAAATGGTATGCCACTGATGTGATGTTTAAACTGAATGTTGATACTAATAAAATTTCTAGTTCTGCTTACATGTTGTGTTCTTTTAATACTTGGCATGCTAGACTCTGCCATGTTAATAAGCGAATAATTAAAAACATGAGTAACTTAGGACTAATTTCAAAATTGTCCTTAAATGATTTTGAAAAATGCAACTATTGTAGCCAAGCTAAAATAACCAAAACACCACATAAATCTGTTGTTAGATAATCTGAACCTTTAGATTTAATACACTCATACATATGTGAACTTGATGGTGTTTTAATTAGAAATGGAAAACGTTATTTTATTACGTTTATCGATGATTGCTCCGATTATACCTTCGTTTATCTGATGAAAAATAAGAGTTAAGCTTTTGACATGTTCAAAATATTTTTAACGGAAGTTGAAAATAAGTTTAATAGAAAGATAAAGAGGCTTAGGAGTGATAGAGGCACTGAATATGACAGCAGTAGTTTCATTGAATTTTATAATTCTCATGGAATTATTCATGAAAAAAACTGCACCGTACTCTCTTGAGATGGGTGGCAAAGCTGAAAGGAAAAATATAACTCTTACTGAGTTAGTAGTTATCATTCTACTTAATTTCGGTGTTGCATCGCACTGGTGGGGAGAAATTATTTTGACGGTCTATTACGTGCTAAATAGAGTCCCTAAATCGAAAAGTAAAACTTCTCCTTATGAGATTTTGAAAAATTGACAACCAAACTTGTCATATTTCAAAACTTGGGGTTGTTTAGCTTATGTTAGAATTCCTGATCCTAAAAGGAACATGCTTGCCAGTAGAGCATATGAGTGTGTATTCATAGGATATGTCGTTAATAGCAAAGCCTATAGATTCTATAACCTTAGTGATCACGTTATCATAGAATCGGACGATGTTGATTTCTATGAACATATATTTCCTTTTATCTTGATAAATAGTGGGGGTACACCCTCTAATAACGTGTGTATGATCAGGATGAATGAAAATGATAAAGCCTCAGAATATGAGCCTAGGAGAAGTAAACGGAACCGAACTTCTAAAAACTATGGCCTCGATTTCTATGCCTTTACAGTCGAGGAGGATCCCCTTACCTTTCAAGAAGCCTTATCCTCTATAGATGCCAATTTTTGGGAAGAGTCTATTGATAATGAAATGGACTCTCTTGAGTCTAATAGAACCTCACATTTAGTTGACTTGCCACCAGGTTGCAATACAATAGGTTGTAAGTGGGTATTTAAGAAGACAATGAAACCAGATGGTAATGCTGAAAAGTTCAAGGCTCGCCTTGTAGCCAAAGGGTTTAGACAGAGAGAAAATGTTGACTTCTTTGACACATATTCTCCTGTTACCAAAATTACATCTATTCGAATGCTCATTTCTCTTGTTGCAATACATGATCTAGTATTGCACCAGATGGACGTTGAGACTGCATTTCTTAATGGTGATTTGGAAGAAGAAATTTACATGGACCAACCTGAAGGTTTTGTCATATCAGGGCAAGAAAATAAAGTTTGCAAACTCGATAAATCTCTTTACGGTTTGAAACAAGCTCCAAAACAATGACATGAAAATTTTGATAATGATTTTAAAGTGAACGAAAATGACAAATGCATTTATTATAAATCTGAAAATGACATTCGCACTATTATATGTCTATATGTGGATGATCTGCTTATATTTGGTTCTAATATTCATGCCGTGAATAAAGTGAAATCTTTATTGCGAGCGAACTTTGATATGAAAGACCTTGGAGAGGCAAGTGTAATCCTTAGTATTAAGATTACTAGGTCTGATAAGGGAATTTTTTTGGATCAATCACACTATATTGAGAAGATCCTAAAGAAATATAACTACTCTGACTGTAAACCTGCATGTACTCCTCATGATCCTAGTGTAAAGTTGTTCAAGAACACCGGTAATGGTGTTAGACAATCTGAGTATGTGAGCATCACTGGTAGCCTACGATATGCTACTGATTGCACTAGACCCGACATAGCTTATGTTGTGGGATTACTATGCAAATTTACTAGTAGACTTAGTATAAAGCATTAGCATGCAATTGAAAGGGTCATGAGGTACCTGAAGAGGACTAAGAACCTTGGATTGCACTATCAGAAGTTTCCCGCTGTCCTTGAAGGATATAGCGATGTTGATTAGAACACCCTCTCAGATGACTCCAAAGCCACCAGTGGCTATATTTTCAGTATAGTTGGTGGAGCTGTTTCTTGGAAATCAAAGAAACAGACTATTTTGGCACAGTCCACGATGGAGTTGGAGTCAGAAATGATAGCACTAGCCACAACTAGTGAAAAAGTAGGTTGGCTAAGAAACCTGCTAGCAGAGATCCCTTTATGGGAAAGACCGATACCAGTTGTCGTGTTCCATTGCGATAATACCGCGGCTATTGCAAAGATACATAACTGTTATTATAACGACAAGAGACGACAAATATGTCGTAAACACAGTACAGTTAGAGAGTTTCTATCTACTGGTGCTGTGAGAATGGATCATGTACGTACTGATGAAAACTTAGTTGATCATTTGTCGAAAGGATTAGCTAGAGAGAAGGTCTTCAGAACCTCGAAAGGAATGAGACTTATGCCCTTAGAATAATGAATTATTCATGATTGTAACCCAACCTATAGACTAGAGATCCCAAGAAATAGGTTCAATGGGTAATAACAAGTCGTGAATGATATGACGTGAATCATGCTGACCTAATAGTAATTACATTCCTAGATTGAAGCATGAGTTCCTGAAGCGATGGTAGGATGAGTTAAAAACTCTTAATGAGATCTATACTCTATGTGGAGTGGAGTACCTAGCTACAGGAGTACTCTTGATAAACTCACCTTAAGTGATTATGGAAGTTTGGCCGCTTCCTATGGAATTTGTGAGCAAATTTCCTAGAGCCTTCACTATACTGGGATATACGTGCATGGCCTCAAGGCACGAACTTTCTTAGAATTCACCTTGGTAAGGTTGTGCGTGTAATGTTGTTAGAGATAGAGTTCAAAACTACGAGTTACTCTAGTATAATCTAAATCATGAACACTACGCAAGAGTTCAAGTCGAAAGACACTTTTGTTTATGCACAGTCTTATATTTATAGATTGCTCGATGAAGAAATGTTTTTCAAAAAAATTCAAGTGGGGGATTGCTGAATGAATGAATTTTTAAAAACAAAAATAAATGGGTTTGAACCTGGATTTGATCTTTGAATCTCTCTCTCTTATTTAGTCTCATATATTTTATGTAACTCATTGTGGAAGAGTTCATAAGGAGAGTGTTTGGACTTGGGCTTGTGTTAGGACTCAAGGTCAGAGGCCTTCCTAATGGTCTCAAAACTCAATGTTCCCTTTTGAAAAGTGCCCAAATGCTTAGCATCTATAATATAGGGGGAAGGTTTGAGCTCTTGACTGTGAGGACGTGTTGCCTCCATTGCATAGTCGGGCCAGACTGTACCGCTAGCATTTTTATTATTTTCTTTGCATTGCTTTTCAACTCCAAACTTGTATTTTCTTCGATCGATAGCATCGAACTAGTCTTGAGCAACGTCCTTCCGAACGTTCCTCCCCATTGTAATCTATTGAATGTGAATGAGAGCTTTTACTGACTATTGTGCATTGTTATATTGTCTACAGATTGATATTGTGCATTCTCAAGTTAATATTTGTGCCCGTCAAAGTAACTACTGATAGGCTTACTAGTGAATTGGATAGCTAGTGCCGCACGGATTACTAGTCCGTGACAGTTGGTATCAGAGCCAGAGCTTGTTGAATGCAAACCAGGATGCAGGAAATAAATGAGCGCCTTAGCGCTATGGAGGAACGACAGACCAGTCGAATGCATAGATTGGAAAGCAGAATGGACCAGCTGAACACTTTGGGAGAACAGATTAGTCGGTTGGATGGACTCTTTTCACTAGCAGACAGAGTGGATTCGCTAGCTGAGCATGTTGATAACTTAGAGGGAAGAACAGTCGCAATGGAAGAGTCGCCTCACCCCACAGCTCAGGTGATGAGTGACTTCCAATTACAGTTGGAGGACTTATTTGCAAGGGTTGGCTTGCTCACTAAGGCCACAGGGACGACTGATCACCCTAGGATGAAAGTACCCGAGCCAAAGTCATACGCTGGGGTACGAGATGGGAAGGAGTTAGAGAACTTCTTGTTTGATCTGGAGCAGTATTTTCGCGCGGTGAACCCCGAATCAGAAGAAGCCAAGGTTACCATGGCGACCATGTACTTAGCAGGTGATGCAAAGCTATGGTGGAGAACCAAATTTGCAGATATGGAAGAAGGTCGCATCCTTATTAGAACTTGGGCAGACCTCAAGAAGGAACTCAGAAATCAATTCTTGCCTGAGAACACTGATTTCTTAGCAAGGAGGAAGCTCCACACCATCAAACAGACAAGCAATATTCGAGACTATGTCCGACAATTCTCAACTTGCTTGCTAGATATTCGAGACATGTCTGAGAAGGACAAAGTTTTCTGTTTCATGGAACAAGCTCAGCCGCTTCTACAAGCAGAATTGCAAAGGCAGAAGGTGACAGATATTACAAGTGCTATTGCGGCAGCAGAAAGGTTTGGTGATTATATGCCAATGACTGGATCCACTTCGCTCAATCACTCCACAACTAGAACTGGCAGTACCAATTCAAGCTCAGGGTCGAATGCTCGCTCACCTCACCAAAATTGGGGAAACTCAAGTCAAAACCGAGGAAACTACAATTCCCGGCCGTCCAACCAGAATTGGAGTTCCAACAAAAATTGGAATGCCAGCTCCAGCAACTCAAATTACAACAACAAAGGAGGGCAAAACTACTCTGGGCAGTGGAGACCATCTGCCCCTGCCCCATGCATTCTTTGCAATAGCAGAGATCACCCAACAGGCAAATGTCCATCCAAACCAGCTCTACACTCATTAATGTCCTTGCTTCAGGCAGAACCTTCTAACCCGACCGCATCGAGCTCGAACCCCACCAACAGTGAGACCTCCCAAATGGGAGCTCTACGCAAGCTCAATGCTGTCAAAGGAGAAATGTATGAGCACCCACACAAGAAGGCTTTACAATACATCGACATCACTATCAATGGGTTCCCTTCCCAAGCATTGTTGGATTCCGGAGCGACAGACAATTTTATTGCCCCAGATGAAGCTAGACGTGTGGGTCTGAACTTAGAAGGAGATGTGGGCAAGTTGAAAGCTGTCAACTCTGAGGCAATCTCTATTAATGGTATGGCTAGAGCTGTGCCACTACAGGTTGGTCCATGGGAAGGAAGATCAAACTTCTTGGCCGTTCCACTTGATGATTTTAAGGTGATTCTTGGCCAAGAATTCTTCCGAGGAGCTGCAGCAGGACCATTACCTTTCATGGACTCCTTGGGGTTTTTCGGACCCAGACTACGCATTGTACCAACCTCAATTCGACCAACAACTCATGATCGAATATTGTCGGCGCTCCAAGTCAAGAGGGGCTTGGCCAAAGGAGAAGATACATACTTAGCTGTGGCAAAACTAGAGATGGAAGATGATACTAGCAAAATCCCTGAGGAAGTTGCCCAAGTTATTGCTGAATTCAGCGAAGTGATGCCGAATGAATTGCCAAAGAATCTACCTCCCAGAAGGCTCATTGACCACGAAATTGAGTTAGTCCCTGGTGCCAAGCCACCCGCACGTAGTCCGTATCGCATGAGCCCTCCAGAGTTGACCGAGTTGAGAACACAACTAGATGGCTTGTTGGAGTCAGGATTCATTCGGCCCTCTAAAGCACCTTATGGGGCACCTGTTCTTTTTCAGCGGAAACATGATGGCAGTCTTCGCCTTTGTGTTGATTATAGAGCCATGAACAAAGTCACTATAAAGAACAAATACCCGCTGCCGCTCATTGCAGACTTATTCGACCAACTTGGATCCGCTAGATACTTCACAAAACTTGACTTGAGATCAGGTTACCATCAGGTCCGCATTGCTGCTGGTGACGAACCTAAAACTGCTTGTTCTACTAGATATGGGTCATATGAGTTCTTAGTAATGCCCTTCGGCTTGACCAATGCTCCAGCTACATTTTGCACCCTTATGAATGGCTTGTTCCGTCACCTTCTGGACAAGTCTGTGGTTGTCTATCTTGACGACATTGTGGTTTATAGTGGGACTATAGAAGAACACCTACATCATTTGCGAGAAGTGTTCCAAATCCTTAAGGATAATCATCTCTTTGTCAAGAAGGAAAAGTGCTCATTCGGCCAGACCCAGATCAATTTCTTGGGTCATGTTATTGGCAATGGCAAGATTCGGATGGACATGGAGAAAGTCAAGGCAATCCATGATTGGAACTCTCCCAAGAACGTACCTCAACTACGTTCTTTCCTTGGACTCGCAAACTATTATCGTCGCTTCATAAGGGACTACTCTAAAAGAGCTGTTGCCCTAACAAATTTGTTGAAACAAGACCGAACATGGGAATGGGATAGGCAGTGTGAAGCTTCATTCCAAGACTTGAAATCGGCCGTGGTGAAAGATCCAGTATTGGCCTTGCCAGACATCACTAAGCCCTTTGAAGTACAAACAGATGCATCTGATTATGCCTTAGGGGGAGTTTTACTTCAAGATGGTCACCCGGTAGCATATGAGAGTCGAAAGTTGAATGATACAGAGTCTCGTTACTCAGCTCAGGAAAAGGAATTGCTAGCCATTGTACATTGTTTACGGGTGTGGAGACACTACCTCTTGGACCCCTTGGGGTACCCACACTTTTGTGAGGAGGGGAGAGATAGACCATTGCTGGTCCATTCCATGCGCGCTGCCGCCGCCGGCCGAGTTAGGTAGTTTCGAGATTACCCCATTCTTTTCACTGAAATTTTTATTTAAAAATAAAAATATATTTTTGCTGTTTTGCTAAAGAGAAGAAGACCTAGTCTTCTCTCCCACGCCTTCCATGATTTTATCCGCAAAATCCGCCGCCAAAATCGGGATTTTTGATTTCAACAAATTTGTTTTCTGCCTATAAATACAAACACAAAAATGAGTTTTACATATCAAATACAATTTCGTTTTACAATCTTTTCTATCAGAGAGAGTTCTACAGTTTTTGTTTCCTGTAAACTCTTCAGAGTTCAGAGCTTTTAAGCAACAAGTTACAAAGTCTTTGTTGTTTAGCAATCACTTCATATTTCAGATAGTTTCCTTTATTCGTTGATTTTGTGATTCCGAGCAATAGGAAATTAAGGGTGGATAGTATTCCGTTCGTCAACGGTGCATTTGATTGAACGAAACAGATAAGATTTCTAGGCTGTTTTATCTTGGGGACGACGAGACTTTCAGACTGCTTGCACAATTTTGGGCAGAGCCGCGAAACGTCTTAAAGAGACCGACCTAGTCCGCGACTCAACCAAAGAAAAATGGGTAACTTCGTTCCTGTTTTTTAAATTGCAGCATTTATATTTCCAACATGAAATTACATAAAGATTTCCTCCTTCCATTCAAGAATGGATGATCAATGGTTTGCAGTGAAGAAGGTGTGATGAGTGAAGAGGAGGGACAAACATTCATGCTCATAACTCCCATTTTCTTTTCTTCCCACTTTTTCAGATATGGCCTTTAGATTTTTGTGTACCATGCAACTAACAGGGGTGTATTGTATATGGATTCTTATGGAATTGATAAATAATTTGAAAATTTCACGGACTCTTTAAATTGTCCACAGACTCTTTAAATTATCCACGGACTTCTGCTCATTTTTTAAATCCATAGACTTTTGCTACAAACTTTCTAGAGATTTATGAAAATCCACGGACTTTGTATGAACGACTTTTACAGATTTCTAATTATTTGCAAGATAAAAAAAGTTGGTAAATAGTGATGAAACAAAAAAAGTCCATAAAATAGAGTCATATGCAACCAACTATAGCAAAATATTATATATATAGCATATATGATCCAATTAACCATAAAAAACATACCTGAGAAGATAACCAGTGTCAAAAACATATATGCAAGGGATTGTAAGCCATAATGATCCAACCAAATATACTACATATATTTAATCCAACGATTTATAAACCCTAATTTAATCCAAACCCTAACACAACTTCCAGATTTATAGACCCTAAATAATCCAAACCCTAACCCAAAATCATGAATGATGCAACTATGAACACTATGCAAAGATACAAAAAGAATTGAGAAAACAAGAGGATGGGAACCAACCTCTTCGCGGCTGGCACAAGGAAGAACTTTGGGAGACATTTTTTCACGTTGAAATCTTTGATAGGAGGCTGGCAAACTATTGAACTTTGTTATTTATACCTAACACTACAAAGTCCATGAGAATCCATGATTTTCCAAATCCATAAATATGAATGATATTTTGAATACCCTAAAACTTTTGTCGACTTTCTGAAATCCATATTGAATACCCCTAGACTTTGTGGATTTCAGAAAGACTTTTTAAAATCCTGATTGAATACCCCTAGACTTTTGTGGACTTTTTAAAATCCAAAATGAATATACTTGAATTTTCAAAATTCATGAAATTTATTAAATTGTCCACAAAATCCAGATACAATACAGCCCCCTAAATAAGGAGCAATTGTATTTTATGTTGGAGAATTTATCAATTTACTTTAATAAATACTCGCTTTACCCCACTACTTAGTTAACCTATAAAGAAAATCGGCAGTTCAATCACGAAGTGAGGTGAACTATTCATTTTTTTTAAAACAAAATCTCGAATCCAAGATCTATAGGTAGCATCAAGTCTGATTTTTTAGACTCTAATTCTTCATGTTAAGGGCTATAAATCTCATCTCGGGTCCGAGACTTATACAACCAATATTGGATCCAAAAGTAATTTTTCTTGTAAATTTAATTTAATTTCACTTTCTTTTCTTTAATTTTTTTTAGCAAATATGCAATCAGTTTAAAATACAAAGTTATTGTTGATTTTGAGCAACTTATGCTATTGAAATGAAATTTGTTGAATTGAAAAGATTATTTTCTTTTTTCTCTATGTTTTTTCACCTCTTCTTCTTTTGTTTATTCTTTTTATACTCATCTTCTTTTGTGCGTGTCATGGAAGTAGAAGAATGACATACACATATACACAGAAAGATCGTATGAATTGAATGTATGTATGGGCTTAAAGAGACTAATGTGTTGCATCTGTCATCCTCTATTTCATTTTCTCTTGCGGAAACTAAAAGAATTGAAGTAAAGAATTTCTTTCAATGTTGTGATGGACTAGAGGTGTGTATTTATGCCATATTCTAAATTAAAGCATTGACTTTAAGATGGAGAGAAGAAGAAGAAGAATGTCACGCTCCGATTTTGAGAAAACGAAAATCCTTATATTCACGGTGGATTAGGTTTTCACTTTTCCAAAACTCGGGATGCGAAAATTTAACAACAGAAATATTAAATAAAAAAATTTAACATAGACAAAAATTCTAACAAGGTTAACTATTTGAAGATTTTTCATACCAATTACCTCTTTGGAGACAAAAATTAAAGCATTGACTTTAAGATAGAGGGAGAGGGAAGAAGAAGAAGAAAGGAAACATATCAAAAGCGAAAAAAATAAAATAATAAATAGAGTGGAAAAATACTAAAAGATATGTTGACAACTGAGGAAGGAGGATGAAGAAATAAACCTCCAAGACTAGAGGGGTGACCTGAAAGTTTTACCAAAAAGGATATTTAAGTTTTTATATATTCATTTCTTAAAAACCTAAAATTGGGTAAATCAAGAACTTATTGGGGTCAATTCAAAACTCCCTTTATTTTCGTATTTTACGGACGAATCCCAAGGCCCATGCAAGTGACAAGGTTGTATGGTCTTTTGTGATAATGGGTCAAATTCCGGTGAGTGCCATGCGAATTGAGCCCATCCAGATCGTTTACACTCGGGTCTAGAGATTTTGTTATTTATGTTTTATTGAACTAAGGGTTTTTTAATCAAATTGTTGAGTGCGAAAAGGAGTGAAAATCATTTGCACATCGATGTAAAGATCTATGGTTGTTTATCTTCAAGTGCAACAAAATTAGAGGAACTGAACAAAATAGAAATGAATTATAAACAAAAGGGATTTAGATTTATACTTCCTTAAGAAGTTGCACTCGCGCGCTCTTAGGGTTCCTTGTCACCCAGATTCCCATTACAAAATGTGAGTGAGCAATTTTATATGAAGTTGCCATGGTTATTGCTACTAAAAAATTAGGGTGGGCAACATTCCCAATCCGTCACGTTCCAATCCAAACCGATATGGTTCTGTTCCGTTTCAAACCATGTCAAAAAGGTTTGTACTATTTATCATACCGGTTGGAATTGGAACGGGACCAGTTATAGAAATGAAGTCCCAGACCATTTTGAATACTATAGTGGACCCACTTCAAACCCAAGCCCATAGCAAGTAAGTAAGAGAAAACGTAACCCTAATTTCATTCACATTTTTCCTCCTCTAACTCCTCTCCCTTGCTTCCACCGCCAACTCACCGTCGGTCGTTCACCATCAATCGAACACCAAGCAGGCAAGCGCCAGTATGTTCTTCTTCTTCTTCTCATAGAAAGGCGTTTGAATGATTGGGGGATAACTAAGGTGCTTACTATAATAGTAGACAATGCTTATGCAAATAAGGTAGCATTGAAGGCGTTGGTTGAAAAGTTGAATGATTGTGAGAATCCACAAATTGTTTTGGGAGGAAACCACATGCATGTGAGATGTGTGGCTCACATTACCAACCTTATTGTTAGTAGCAGGTTAAAGAAGTTAAACCCTAGCATCCTAGCCATTAGAAATGTTGTGAAGTTTGTTAGGAGTTCCCCAAACATGTTGGAGTTATTTACGAAGGTTGTGGCCAAAGAGAAGATCGCTTATAAGGGGCCAGTTTGATTAGATGTGCCCACAAGGTGGAATTCAACATATATGACGTTTGAATATGCCTTGAGGTCCAAGAGAGCTTTCAAAAAAATGGAGATAGAAGTAGATAGTCCATTTCAATGAACCAAATGAAGATTTTGATGAAGATGGCAATGTCATAGTACAAAAAAGGGATAAGAAGATGGTTGGGGCACCTTGTGAAGTTGATTGGGATGCATGTCACGCTTTTGTTAATTTCCACCTAGTTTTTTATGAGGTAACCCTTAGGGTTAGTGCTTTTCGACATCCAACTATCCACCCCACATTCCATGATATTGTCTAGACGGAAGAAACAATGGACCAGTTGTTTAATGTCACTGGTTTACAATCAAGTACTGATAAGTTGATGGTTGACATTGGGGCAATTATGAAAACCAAATACAATAGGTATTTTGGTTTTCTTAAGGAACTAAAACCCTTCATAATATTGGGCCTTGTGTTGGATCCAATGTTCAAACTTTAGCATGTGACCCAATTATTGATCAAAGACTGATAATGAGGTGGAAGATAAGGAATCTGATATCAAAGACTTGTTGTTTCAGCTTTATGAAGCTTTATGAAGAGTATAGAGTGAACAAGGTTGATAAATATGTGAAGTGAAACAACACCAATCCAAAGAGGCAGAGAGCTATAGAAAGATATGAGACCAACATAGTTAGTTCAAGATCAGTGATGAAATATGTGATGAATTAGACTAAACATGTGGAACAAACTGATGAGACACTGATCTTACGTGAGATTGTTCAATATCTTAAAGATCTTGTTTTGGCTATTAAGATTAAAAAAAAAATGCTAACCAATCTACTGGCAATACAAAGGTGGAAAGTGAACCCTGTGCAGAGGAATTTGCCAAGAAGTATAGGTCATTTGACATTTTGCAGTGGTGGGAGCAAGTCACTTGCCAATATTCAGTGTTAGCCTTAATTGTCAAGGACATATTTGTTATTCAAGTCTCCATTGTTGCTTCCGAAAGTGTTTTTAACACAAGTGGCATAGTTATATTAACTCCTAAATTAGTAGAGGCCTTGATATGTATGTAAAACTGGCTGAGAGGAGATGACATTACAATGGACTTTGAAAATGAACCTACCGTTAAAGAGTTAAAATTCTATGAAGACATTGAAACATGTATTTGTACATTGATTTCCTATTGATATTGATAGTGGATTATGTTGGTTCAATAGTTGATTATTGGTGGTATGATTCTATCACGATTTTCCATATAATTGTTCAATGTAAAAGCAGCAACAACTTTAAGTTCAAACAACATGAATACTACAGCTCAAGATGATTCAATGGCAAGAGGAAATGCACCGATGCAATAAGAAGATGATTTAGAAGAATAACTATAGTAAGTTATGACAATTTAGGTATCATCTTTTTGTCTTCGTTTCTTTCAATGTGTGAACTGTTTAAAACTAAAAAAATAAAGCAAACAATATTTAATGATGACTCTTTAGCTATTTTATAGCTCTGTTGAATTTTCTGCAATGTTTGAGGCATATAAGTTTGCAAACAATATGAGACTGTACATGTTGTACAAACTTGAATCAACAAACACTACATGTTTTCAACTCTCTGTTGAATTAAGAAGAGATTGACATAGCTCTATTGAACCAAAACATATTGTACATGTTTTCAACTCTCCATTGACTTAAGAAAGATTGATGGATATAGTTTTGTTGAATCAACTCTTTATTGATACAGCTCTGTTGTATATGTTTTCAACTCTGTGTTGAATTTCCTGCAATTATGAGGCATTGCATTTTAATCATTTGACAATTAGCTTTCTTTGCTTTTTCCTACTCTTTTAGGCTTTTTCCTACTCTGTTACGTCCAATTTCACAGAACTGGGACAATCCCAATCCTGAACAGTGCCGCATTAATCCTTTACATTTGGGTGTAGACATTTGTTGTTAGGATTCAGATATAGGATAAATTTTAGACTCTGAATTGAACAACAAAATCTTAATCACATTAAAGGTATTATCTGAACAAAAACATTCGAATTTATCAACTAAAGTAACTACTGAACAAAAATGTACTAACCCTCCCTAAACTTCAAGCTCTTTATCATTCTGCAGTTTAACAAAACCAAATTTGCCAAATAATTCTACTCCCCAATCCCACAGGTGCAAAACAATGTAAGTTCCAATTCCCCCAATCAACCCGTAGGCGATCGAGTATGTCAAAGGCATCAGAATGAACGTAACGAACGCTGGGATCGCTTGCCGCATGTCATTCCATTCAATATCAGTCACTGCTCTCATCATAAACACTCCAACCAATATCAACGGTGGACCTACGGCCCATGCAGGAATTGAAGCCAACAATGGTGTAAAAAAGAATGCCATGCAAAAATACCCAGCTACAGTAATAGCTGTTAAACCAGTCCTTCCACCTTCTCTGATCCCGGTCGACGACTCGATAAATACAGTCACCGGAGACGTCCCTAGCAATGATCCAACAACTATAGACGTCGCATCGGACAAGAATGCGAAGTATTGCCCTTCGAAATCTCCGTTAACATTCGCAAAACCTGCGAAATGTGCCATCGAATACAATGTACCTGTAGTATCAAGTATGTCTACGTATAAAAACGTAAATAAAGATTCCCAAAAATGTCCATGCCTAATTGCATTAAAATTCAATGGTGCTTTTTATAGGGTGCACATCAACAACCTTCTTGAAATACTGATACGAAGCATTACCCGATAAGGTATCAGGAAACACTGTTACAAGTGTGTTTCGGAACCACGATATCGCTGTGACGAACAATATACCGTATATCATAGCTCCTTTTACGTTTTTAACCAAACAATACGCAATAATTACGAAACCAACCATTGCAAGCCAGAATGTAGGGCTCATCATACGGCCACCGAGACAGAAAATGTCACCCGATACCGTTCCGCCTGGTAACAGACTGACGGTGCCGTTAGCTGCTGTTATGACGGGCGCGAGTGAAGCACGTGCCGATCTGGGGCAAGCACCGAGAGTTAGTAGTGTAGACGAGTTGTACGAAACGAGTCCGATTCCTTGATTGTTTTGTAACCCAATGAAGGCTAGAAAGAGACCGATCCCAGCGGACGAGCTGATTCGGATCGGCTTGGGAACGAGTTTCGCTAGCTTGGATCGTAAACCAACGGCTGAGATTAAAAGGAAGATTAAACCCTCGATAAACACCACAGCGAGGGCATTTTGGTAAGAAAGATTTCCAGATCCGTGAAACCCTACCACCGTGTAAGCAAAGTAAGCGTTCGTGCCCATACCTGGCGCCAAAGCTAGAGGTAAATTGGCGAAAATGCCCATGATTAAGCAACCAATTAGAGACGAAGCGATCGTAGCAACTATCAAGTCTTTACGAGTTCTTTCCAAACAGGCCGAGTATCCCGGGTTGACTGGGCGGAACTTGCAAGACTCAGTTGGTTGAACGAGTTGGATCGGGATCCCGTCGACGATTCCGGAGCAGTTTGCAGCGGAGACTGTGGGGTTTGAACAGAGAGGGATGCAGTCTGCTACGGAGCAGGGGCCGCCAGAATCGGTGAGGATACTGGCGTTGACGGCGAGGATGTAGGCCATGGTGAGGAAAGTGGCAGTACCGGCTCGGAGCTCGGTTGTCAAGGTTGAGTTACGATCGGTGAGTTTGAATCGCTTGCCGATTCGGATCGTTGCTACGAACGAGTTGAGCTGATTCGTCATTGAAGGCTTTATTTGTGCCTCTTCCATTGTTGAAGTGAACGAGGTGCTGTAAATATTTTTGTGCACAGTTTTGTAGGTTTTATAAAAGATTTTTTTTTTTTTTTTTTTTTTTTTTTACTGAGGCGTGCAAAGTACGGAGGGTGAAGAGTTAAGAAGGCGTACAATAAGGAGGTGATACAACTGTGTTTTCGGGATGCGTCATATAATTCAATCCTCGCCGGTGAGTCACTGAGGCGTGCAAGTATTTTTGCATTTATGGCTACCGGTAAAATGAGAATCTCGAGACACTTGTTTGGTAGCTAATTCTTTTTTTTTATCTTTTCCCTGCACTCAGCATTATGTGCTAAGTACAGCTTTGGTGTTGATTTAATTGTTCTGAATTCAAAACTTATTAATAACTTTTAGGCTCTGAGGCTAGTACCGCAAGCGCATTCACATATTACTTACAAGTTTTGTATATGATGGACTAGGCACCATGAAGAAAGCATCCTAATTAGTTTTAGGGTGGATAGTATAAAAATTTTCAACTATTTTTCTTATTTTTCTACCAAAATAGACCCATCCATCAGGTTCGTGAAAGGATTCTTCTAACATTGAAGAGAACAAAAGGAGAAGCATCCATGGATGGGATGGGATGGGATGGGATGGTATAAAGAAAACCAGTGAACAAAAAATATATGGGGTCCTTTATCCCAACTCATTATAAATGGGGCTCATAAAGTCCTTGAAGCACTAAGAATGCCATTAGTGGTTTGCATGTCTGGATCACTTTAATATCAATGGAAAAGACCAAGGAAGAGAATGTTTATGTTACAACTTGTTTATGCATCTTTGCACAGTTTGTTTCGGAAAATGCTAGTTTAACCTACATGACTCACCTCACCATAGGGCTGTAAATAGATCGAATTCAAACAGGGATAGAGTTAGGATTGCAGATAAAGGGGGTAAACAATATATACTTATTTATAAAAATATTAAAAAATTGAATTTTTACAATCATATTTTGCAATCAGGGTGACATGGCGTGATCATGAAAAAAATGATGATTAATTCAATCATACAAACAATATACATGACATGATTAATTCAATTGTAGCTAGCTAATTAAGATCTTCCATTTTTTACTTGAAGAAAACATAAATAGGTAAGGTGGTATAAGATGAGAGTTGGCAATGAGCAGATCTCTGGCTTTCTTTCTGGCTTTGAGATAGCAAGACGGTATGGTCCAAGTCCAAGGAATAGTAGCAACAGTAGCTTAACTAGACTGAATGGATTCAAGTGAATTTGTCAGACAAAAATTTTATTTTTGGAATCCTCCTTCCTCTTCTCCTTCTGCTTAATCTGTCCGTCTGTCTCTTTTTCTTTGAAACTCACTCCTAAGTCAGAGCCTCCGAGGATAACACTTACACAACCAACCCACTCTCTTTTGTCTTCTTATTATTGTTTGTCTTCTCGAAAGAGAAATATATGTGTGTGTAGAGAGAAAGAGAGTTTTCTCCTTTTGGGCTAACTCAAGTAAAGCAGACAAACACCATCTTAGCTGAATCGACCTATAACTATCGTGTTTTTCCAACCGCCCCAAACCCAAATGAATACTTTTAATTTTGAAAGATCAGAGAGAAAACAAAACAGATTAAATTCCAACCCCCAAATTAATCTAATATGTTAACTAATCTTTTATCACTCTTACCACCATATGCAAGCTGAGTCTAAGGTAAGATGATCATAATTATTTCTTTTCTTTATTTTTTTTTAACAAAACAAAATAAAACCAATGATGATGACGATGTAAAATTTCCTCAGCCGGTCCCCAACCCAATTAAAAATTTTAATATGAATATGATTACATGGGAAACAAACCCACCATGTATGACATTTCTCTTCTTGTTTCTTTGTTGGTCTCTGCGTGTGTAGAGGGTGAATGGATTAAAATGAGTTGGTAGAAATTAAGATAGAAAGTGAGAGATTAAAAAAAAAGATTAGTTAACACATTAGTGAGGGTGGAGTTTAAAAGTAACTTAATCAAAATTAGTAAGGGTGGATTTTAAAAAAGTAACTTAGTCAAGATTGGTGAGGGTGGAGTTTTAAAAAAAAAAAATTTGTTGTTTTAATTTTTAGTGGAGTTAGAAATCAAAATTTTGTAAAGAGATGCAACATAAAATTTTAAAGAGGGCAATGTAAAAAATACGAATAACTTAGTGAAATTTTTTAGAAAGATCTAACACCTAGATCCGCCCATGGATTCAGATACTAAAACTAACAAATTTAGGTTGTATTTGATCTGGCCTAATGAAGTTTTTTTAAGGATCTAAAACCCATCCATTTACAGCCATATCCCGAACAAGCCAAACTCATATGATCACTAGTTTTTTTTTCCCAAACGAACTCCAAAGTTCCTGAAATATATTGAAGGATGGAAGACACTGTGAAAGTTCAACCACACATGTCAGATCATCCAAAGAATATGTTATGTTTTTTTTTTTTTTTTTATAAGCAAAGTAGGGATCGATGCAGTGAGAGTGAGTGAGGCCTACCTGGATTCATGGTGGATTTATCAGCTGTCATGCATCTTTTACTGTAATTTTCAATTAAAATTCCTTCATTCAACACTTTGGTTTCATATACGACATTCGAGGGCAAGTCACCTACAATGGATTAACATAGTTTAAAGATATATGGATTGAATATTCCCCATTAAAATGATACTATATGGTCTATAGGCTTCAAAGTAGTATAAGAATAAAAAAAATCAGATTAGGCATGTTGAAGATCTGCAACACTTTTCAAACAGAAAACTAAGATACCATAATTTATTTTGTTTATTTTCTAATTTTGAGATTGTATGATTTCTTTAGTCCATCGACAGTCATTAGCTGAACTAACAAAACTAGCTACAGATCACCTAAAACGTCTGATTGCAATGGTTCTATAGTCTCTTCTGCCTGCAGGAAATCTGCTATACTGAATAGATGAAAAACAAAAACACAAAAAAGTTGTAAAGGAGCCATTCACATGATCATGTTTTTGTTTGGCAATGAGATATGCTCACAGGATGAAGCTTATGATTGCATATCATTGTGATATATATATATTCCTGCTCGACTCATGTACAAATCCGAAAAGAACAAAAGAAATCAAATCAAGTTCACAGTATATCCAACTAATTAATCAAGCTAGCATAACATCAATCTCTTTTGTTTCATGCATGGCTTCGAAGGGGCAGCTCATAATTGATGGTCTCATCACCGATACTTTTCATTGTCAACCTAGCTGCACTCCAAGCATGGAGTTGAACATTGCGAAAAAAGTGAATGTAATATATATATATATATAAGTCAAAATGGTTAATTAAATCACTGTATTCCGGCATTTATTTATTTATAAAATTATGAAATTAATTTGTAGTTAACATGCAAATTTTTCGAATCGGTTTATTGTGGTCTACTACTGTTAAAAAAGAATTAAAACAACTATGCTAGCTATAGATAGATATTCGTGATTTTTTTTTTTTTTTTGGCAGGGGAGGGAAGATTGAAGATTACGACTACTTTTGGCAATACTTTAATTTTTCATTTATGCAAGTTGAGATTAAATAAAAACTCAAATGATTAAGAGAAAAGATTTTTGTGTCCCCAACAATTATATGTAGAATGACAAATCTAATCAGATCCCTTGTGATAAGTACTGATAAATTACTTGACTAAAATGTATTACCACAGTGAGCTTTCATGCTTTAATCATAGAGGAACTTTTAATTTTTCTATCATTTGTTAATAGTGAAAAGTCGATGCAATCTAATTCTTACTTGACCAAATTATTCACAATGTCTGTTCCCGAATCTATAAATCAGTCATATATTTTATTTATGTTGTTGACATTCAGTGAGTTCATGTTTCATAATATAATTAATCAACTAGCTAGCAGTTTTGATTTAGCGTCCATGAAATCTATCAGTAACCTAACTTGCTTTATGTCAAAACATATTTATGACTTCACACCAAACTGTAGTTAGTAAGATGAACAAAAGTCAATAATTTGTTTAATCAAATTTGCATTGTATTTAGCAGAAGTTGTAATAGTTTAACCTAGATTCCATCGAGGGTCGTCTATTTCAAGAATGCGTAAAGTTTGAGGCAATTTTTGATGTGAAGTTATCGTATTAGATTAGGGTTAGTACATTATTAGGCAGTTTTCTAAAGCGACATCATCTGATGATGCCCTTGTTTTGCTTTACTTTCACGGAAGAAAAAAAAAACCTAATCCCAAATGATTATCAAACATCTACCATTACGTTTTAAAGAAAATTATTTGCATTTGCAGTGGATTTTCACGTATCAAACAACGTTTAAACACATATACCTCATATTGCAAACGATTCATGCCCCCCTCCATATATCGCGAATCGAACAAAACAAAGCATGGTCATTTCATCCTTTCAAATTGAAAAGAATCACTTGAGATCCCAAATAGAAAGTACAAAACGTAGGGACATGTATTCCATAATTCCCCACACTTTCAATAACTAATGGAAATGGAGAAGACCACAAATTTTGACAAGAACAACACTTTGTTGAAAAAACAAGCTTACATGATGTAACAACATCAACAACCATTAGGAGGCCTTTATAAAAAGATGAGATTAAAGTATTCATAAATTAATTTATGAATAAGACGTAAATCTACCCATATAATTAGACCACTTTGACAAAAATGTAAGCTAAATTTATAAAAATATACTTGTGTTTTTTTTTTTTTTTTTTCCTTTAATTACATTGACTATAGCAATATCATCCCCTCGACCGCCGAATCTATCTCCACTTCATTTTATTTGATCGGATTAGAAAACCCTTTCGCATTTGTGATGATTCCATGTCAATAACCTCATGTAAGCATCGATGCAAGTGGAATGATCTCATATATCCACCCATCATCAGATCGATTTGCTGAGATTCTAAGAGTGTGTTTGATTTATTTTTTCCATGAAAAACCATATAGTTGAGATGAGACGACAAGTAAGAAAAAGTTTTCATTCTACTACTCACTGTTTTTCCTTTTCTCTCCTATTCCATGATCTCTTAACCAGTTGAAGTGTCCATATTCGATAGTGGTCCTTGAAGATGCAAAGCATAAAAGTTTTAGACATTTTCCGATAACTATAGTTCACATATGCATCTTTGATGTTTGTTTTTCGTCTAAAATTTGCACAATGAAGCATGTGTTCTGATTCTTTGATGTGAAGAATTATACGTACCACATGGCGGATGTATAAAGAAAACACTTCGAAAAACTCACTAACTGAGATAGCCAGCTATTGTGTATAATTATTTATCAATCATTAACAGCTAAACTATACAAAATTGATTACAAAAACTGTGGAGAAATCAAGCACGACAAAATTACGTTCCAAATATCAAAACATCGGAAACTCAAAAAGTCAACTCATGATAAGTTTGACTTTGATTCATCAAAAAACCAGCTAATCGTCTACGACTCGTATTTAATGTGAATACAGACTTATCCATATCAGACTTGATCGAATGGCTAAAAATGACTATGTAAAAATTTTAAAATCCGCGCAACAGCTCACCTAAGTATGGTATCGATATATATCATGATCAGCTTTCTTCTTTAAAAGCTCTCAAATTGTACAGAGAAAGAAAATTTATTTTTTTCTCTCTTCTTCTTCTTCTTGATTCCTTCATTCAAACATCATGGAGGAAACAACATCAACGACTCCTTCGTTGACGACTAGGTTGAACTCTTACGTCGCAAAGAGTCGAATAGGCAAGCGATTCAAGCTAACAGAACGCAATTCAACTTTCACAACGGAGATTAGAGCTGGAACCGCAACGTTCCTCACTATGGCTTACATCCTCGCGGTGAACGCCAGCATCCTTACGGACTCTGGTGGTCCGTGTTCTGTCTCAGATTGTGTACCTCTATGTAGTCTTGCTAGTGTATCGATATCGAATTGTTCCGGTATCGGTACTAATGGAGTTCCGCTACAAATTGTGCAACCCACTGAAGCTTGTAAGTTTCCTCCTGTTAATCCTGGCTACACAGCATGCTTAGAACGGACTCGAAAAGACTTGATAGTTGCGACGATCGCTTCTTCTTTAATCGGATGCTTAATTATGGGCACTTTTGCGAATTTGCCATTGGCTTTAGCTCCTGGTATGGGGACTAATGCTTACTTCGCTTATACTGTCGTTGGGTTTCATGGATCCGGAAACATTTCTTATCAAAATGCCCTTGCTGCAGTTTTTATTGAGGGTGTGATTTTCCTTTTAATCTCAGCTGTCGGGTTACGAGCTAGACTGGCGAAACTAGTTCCGAAACCTGTCCGAATCTCTTCTTCAGCTGGTATCGGTCTTTTCCTTGCCTTCATTGGGTTGCAAAACAATCAAGGAATTGGACTTGTGGCGTATAGTTCATCCACGCTTGTCACACTGGGTGCTTGTCCTAGGTCGTCTCGAGCTTCACTCGCTCCGGTTATCACCGCAGCGAATGGCACTGTTAGTCTAATACAAGGGGCAACAGTTTCGGGTGACATTATGTGTCTCAATGGCCGTATGGAGAGTCCTACTTTCTGGCTCGGAATTGTTGGGTTCGTAATTATTGGTTATTGTTTGGTGAAAAACATAAAAGGTGCTATGATTTACGGCATATTGTTTGTAACAGCCGTTTCGTGGTTTCGTAATACCAAGGTTACGACATTTCCTGATACGGCAGCTGGTAACGCTTCGTATCAGTATTTTAAGAAGGTAGTTGATGTCCACAAAATTGAAAGCACAGCGGGTGCATTGAGTTTCAGCTCAATTGGTAAAGGACATTTTTGGGAAGCTTTGATCACATTTTTGTATGTGGATATACTTGATACTACGGGTACGTTGTATTCGATGGCTAGATTCGCCGGTTTTGCTGATAGTAATGGAGATTTCGAGGGCCAATACTTTGCGTTCATGTCCGATGCAACGTCTATTGTGGTAGGATCATTGCTAGGAACATCGCCAGTGACCGCATTTATCGAGTCGTCAACAGGGATCAGGGAAGGTGGCAGGACAGGTATGACGGCCTTAACTGTGGCCGGGTATTTTTTCTTGGCCTTCTTTTTTACACCATTGTTAGCTTCAATTCCAGCTTGGGCCGTAGGACCACCTTTGATATTGGTGGGGGTGTTTATGATGAAAGCCGTGGTCGAGATCGAATGGAATGACATGCGGCAAGCGATCCCTGCGTTTGTTACATTACTTCTGATGCCTCTGACTTACTCGATCGCTTATGGGTTGATTGGTGGAATTGGTACTTACATTGTTTTGCATATTAGTGATTGGGGTGTGGAGTTTTTAGGTAAATTTGGAGTTTGTAAAGGTAAAAGAGAGAGTAGTAATGTAGCTATTGAAATAGCAAATAATGGGGTAAATAATATGAATGATAAGCCCCTTGATGTTTAGCTAAATTTAGGGTGTTTTTTTTTATATATATACACAGATTTGAACTGTAATTGAGTGTATTATTTATGACACTATTTGAGTACTTTGATCCTAACTTTGAATTCGTGGATGTTGAATTTCTCCTATGTTTCAATTGGATATTCGATTAGGTGAATGGAGAATTTTGTAAGTCCACAGCAAGGGTTATTAATTCAAATGTACGCAAGTTAGGTTTCGTTTGTGTCAAAGCAATAATGGGGTTGTTAAATTTTGCAGAATACGAGTGCAACCACATGTTCGTCGTTTTTTTTTTTTTTTATTATCGCTCGGTCTCCTACTTATGTTATTGATGGATGTAATATGTGGGATAATTGAATATGATGTAAATATATGATTTCAGGTTTTGCTTGAAATGTTTTTCTCTTCATGTTTCCATTCTCAAAATTCCTACTTCATAATTCAATTGATGAAGAAGAAACCCTTTTTGTTGAAGAGATCCATTTTTTTTCCAAGTCCCAAAAGACACAATTCAATACAGAGAATAGAAGCCAATCATAAAAAAAAATAAAAAAAAAAGGCAAAGGTGGTATCAAAACACACCTCTCTCTTTACTGGAGAGCACTCAATACACACAAGTGTTGTGGCGTTGTTGCTACATTACCTCAGCAATGAACGATTAGATAGGTGGACCAAAGTGGGCCAACTAGGCCCTTGATCTATCAAAGTTATGGGCTCCACAAATTCAAGACCATACAAGATCTGTACCTTGTAATAATTGTCACAATCATTCCCACCATTGGATCTTATGCTACTTGAACATCTAGGAAAATGAAGGGATGTAGATAAAGAAGGAGAATCAAATAGACCTGAAAGTTGTAAAGGTTTATCTCTTGGAAGAATTGATTGGATGAGAAGTCTCAGTGCCCATATATCTGCCCCAAGCTCCAAGATGAGGTTGGAGAGAGATCCCCATCTCCATCATGGATCAATTAAGAGAAAAGCAGAGATGGTTGCAATCCCAAGTGCCATTTATGTATTGGCTTCACTTCAATAAAGAAAAAGAGGGTGTTAGATGTCTCTTTCCCTCCATAATGAATCCCAAATGTTTAGTATCTTTCTTATTTTGAGATACTTTTTATTTGAGCATCCATAATTAGTGGATGGAGCACGAGTTCAGTGGTATGTCGGAAATGAATAGAATTACAAGTTCAAGATGCAAACCATGCCGGCAGCATTTGAGATGGAAAGGGTTAAAGGATAAAATATATATATATATATATAATTGCATTGAATATAAGTTGTCGGATTTCCAAGTCCAGACATTTTCTCCGATTAGTAACCTTGAGTTTTAACTTTAGAAATGCATAATCGATTGGGCAAACATAAATCCATACTCTCGTCCCCTTTTTTTTAACTTGGCTCTGATTGAGAGTTAAACTCTTGTCTAATGTTACGATTTAATATTGGATGGATTGCATTGCTATTCACCATTTGAAAAGATCCTTAAAATTGACATCCACAATAAGTATGGATGCTCTTGATAGTAGTAAATATAAAGTCTTGACAAGGTCAGTGTTTGAATTTAGACAAATTTGACAATGTGTGGACACTTCAAAAACAAAGGACTTAGCCTTTCCAAAGGTTAGGGACAAAATGATAAACTTGATGAAGTCCAATTGAATGGGACTCTTGATGAGCAAAAAATTTAGAGAGCCTGGACCTTTAGAATCAGGACAACGACAAGGGGTTCTCTGTTCATGTGATTGTATTCAATTAAGGTCATTGAATGCATCTCTAAGATGATAGATGGTATTTGGCTTGGTCTGGCCCGAGCTTGGCTCTCTAGAAAAGTCCATTGATGAGATGAATCAAAAGTTGGGTCTCTCTTTTTTGTCCCTAAAAACTTTCCAAGTACACTTGACAAACAAAATATTCCAATAAAGAAAAAGCTAAATAGCTGCTCCAATTATTCAGAATTTACTAATCCAAGGAGGACCAAAGGAATTTTATCTGGTGTTGTGTTGTATTATCTCCTCAGTCGATTGTGACTGATACCCAAAATCTTAAGTAAGTACGCTTTGAGATGATAACCCTGACTTAAACAAAGTCATACAAAATAAAGAAACTAGTAGCATGGATGCCAAAATATTTGTCACAAGCTATTTTGAGTGTTAAATTGGTTCATGGTGACAGCATTAGTATTCTACTGAAAATACGCGATGATGTATTGACTTTGACATACAAGAGCGCAACCTTGTATGTGCACTATCGTATATATGGATATACCTAATTTTTAAGAGGAAACTATATAAATATGTGTACATCGGTTTCTTCTTCCTTGTGTCATACATTTTTTTTAATGATATTATGACATACTGCTTCGGTATTGTGAGATCATGGAAGATCACCCACACGAACGGCCAATGACCAAATATGAATATTATGTCGAAAACATATTGAACATGAAGATTGCATTTATCGCAACAAATGTGAATGCCTCATTTAAGATTCTGAAAAAACTGGGTCAAAGTTTGGTGCATTTGCATTATTTGCATAAGCTTTTATATTTGATGAGAAAGGATGAAGGGGACATGGAGGGACCCTTATGTAATGTAATGGTTTTGGACAAAATGCACCATAAGAGTTCATGCTTGAATGAGACTTCTGAAGTGAATTCCAAAGACTCCTTACATACAACTTGTACAACTTGATGAAGAAGATGGAGATATTCGTTTTTTTGGACTGATCTTTATTGTCAAATTTTGCTTTGGGTAGTGGTGTCATGATAAAATTCAGTGTCAGTGGTTAAAGGTGTGATGGCTCAGTGTTTGAGCAGTTGTCGATGGTATCACTGGGTCACTGAATCAAACCCAACCGATCACATTTGAGATGGTGTATCGCAATTATCAGTGTTCATTTTCTCTCAACAAGGGGGGTTAAAATAAAAAATATACTGAAAAAAACCTGAAAGTGATCGGGGAAATCCCTTGTTAATAACCTAGAAAGAATCTACACATGATATTTGAGGCGCAGTATTTGTTTGGTGCTTACTTCATCTGATTAGAGGTCTGAATTTGGGGAAGTATAAACATATATAATTTTTATTTTTATAATACTTATGGATCTATGAGTTAGGGTTGAAAATAAAATCGACAGTTAAGTTTTTGCTCAAATCGAGAATCGAACTGACATTTATTAATTTCAAATATTTTAAACCAAGACCGAATTGAATATTTGAAAATCGAACATAAACCGAACAAATCTTAATTTATATAAATCACAAATATAGTTAATAGATTAAAATGTTACTAAAACCGAAATAAAACTAAACCGATCGACGAAATTAAATATATTATATTATTTTACATAAAATATATATTATTTATTATATATACTCACTCGGTTCGGTTGTCAGTTAAAATCACTTAAAAATCCAAATTCCATCAGTTTTGTTGGTTTTTTCTCAACCTTACTCAGAGCGGTGTTATGAGTGTTTGATCAATGTAGCCATTTTATATTGGCAACGACTACTCCATACCACCATATATTGTCTCACACCACCATGTACTTTTTTTTTTTCTTTTTTCACCTTACATTTGTTTTTTTTTAAAAATTGAAGTTTAACCTTACATTTGTTTGAAATTTTTTCTGAAATTTAACCTTACATTTGTTTTAAAAAAATTGTTTTCAATCTTTCAGCCTGTTCTTTGCCATTTTTTGCTGTCACTTTTTGGTGAGACAACATCATGGGTCGTTTTTTGATCTCTATTATCTCGATCACCCCTACCAATCGAATTGGAGAGAGAGTGGTGAAACAATCAAACCAATCGAATGGGAAAGAGAGTGGAGCAACAAAAGAAAAGGGAGAGCAATCGAACCAATCGAATGGGGGAAGATTCGATTAGGGCACAGAGAGAAAATGCAATTTTGAATGGCGGGGGAGAATTCGATTTTAGTTTTGAATGGGGGAGAGAGTAGATGCATGTTTATATTGATGGTGTGAAAAATAAAACAAGTGGTATGGGAAAGTGTAACGGTGTGAGACAACATATATGATGGCGTGGAATAGTCGTTGCCTTTTACATCCCAATTTGTCTGGAGAAAGTGCATTTGCCTCGACAATGTTTCGAGCATCTTCCATGATTCTAATTATTTCAGCATGAAATCAGAGATTTTATTGCATCGGATGATCTTAAGTACCATCATATAATTCTCTTGTTGCCAAAGACAGAAGATGCCACTGAAAAATCTTTGAGTACTTCAATTTGATGACCTGAATTTGTTGACCTAGTAAGCGGTGAAATGCAACTGGACTGGGCCAAATCCTCTGATAAGCCCAATAGAGTTTGGGTTAGACTGTACTCAGGTCCATACTTTAAATCCGGGCCCGTGACTGAGCTCACTTGTGAAATATTTTTTTTTTAATTTTCAACAATTATTTCAATTGAGATACTTAATTTCATAAGTCCACGAACATTTTCATATCCTTCAACCCTTTGACAAATCAAAAGATTATAGACAATTAAATCTTCTAAGTACAATATATACAGAAATTCTAAATGGCGAAAAAATCAACAAGGAAGGGGGGTGCAACCCTCCATCCCCCTCGAATGCACCCCCTTCCCTCGCTGACTTCCTCGCCATTTAGACGGGTTCCAATATATATGATGATCATAAAGAGAAGTAGATCCAAGAAAGAAACTCTCTAGAGAAAAACACAAATATTGCATAGAAAAAAATGAGAACTCAAGAGTTTTACCGCATGTATCATAAGTAGTATCTCGTGTACTTTGCGAGTAAAAAATGTTGTACAAACAACAATGTTTTCAATCACCTATATATAAATTGATAGGTCATATTAGCTTATGTTTTCTTTTTGAGCTCAAATTGATCAAATTAACCACTAAAGTGTGATTTCATATGTAGCCAGCTTCGAGATAATAGTAAAAATGCGACATGTTATTACCTTCTTTTTTTTTTTCAAGTCCTGTTTAACACCACCAAAAGTACTGTCCCACACCATCATTCCAAATTTTTCTCTCCCACACCACCTTATTTTATTTCCTACACCACCACCTATCTTCCACACCACCAATAAAACCCAAAATTAAAATTCTCCTATCTCTTCTTCTCCGTTCTCCATTAGACACCACCACCACCCCGCCACCGCCACATTTCTCCCTCTTTTCTCCATCAAGCACCACTACCACCCCCGCCACCTCTCTCTCCCTTTTTATCCCTGAAAACTAGGTACTATCCCTGACTTTGGTTTAATTTAAACACTCAATTGATATCGATTCTCAAGCTTATCAAAACATGAAAATTGTATTACTCTAAGTCATCTAATCAAATACAATTTGAATGAATTAAAAAGTTGAGAATTAAGCAACTTATGGTCATTTATCTAAACTCACTCAAAACTATAAACAAAAAAGGTATTGTCCCCGATTTCGACCAATTGATATGTTCAATTAAGGCTGATTCTCAAGCTCATCAAAACATAAAAATTGTATCACCTTGAGTTACCTAATTGACACAATTTGAATCAGTTGAAAATGTTATGAAATGAGCAAGTTATGGTCATTTTACTAAAGTCACACAAATTTGTCTCGCAATGAAAACGGGGTAGTGTCCATAATATTTGGCCAACTTACACTCTCTATTGTTACAAATTATCAAGCCCCTCAAAACACAAAAAATTTAGTACTTTAAATTATCTCATAAACACAATTTGATTCACTTAGAAATGTTCTGAAATGATCAAGTTATGGTCATTTTACTAAAGTCACGCAAATCTATCTCGCATTGAAAATTGGACAGTGTCCTTAACTTTTGGTAAAATTATACTCTCTATTGAGGCCGATTCTCAAGATCATCTAAACATAAAAATTCTAGTACTCTGAGTTATCTAATAAACACAATTTGAATTGATTGAAAATTTTTGAAATGAGAAAGTTATCGCCATTTTACGACAAATACTCAAACTGTCTGGAAAAAAATATGTTTTCACCCATTCGCATTGGGCAATGCGAGTAGTCTCAAATTCGCCCAGACCTATGTGAATTAAAGTCTCCAATTCGCCCAGATCTATGCAAATGTGAGACTTCCACTTGCACTCGCACGGACCTTTGCGAATGTGAGACTCCCACTCGCATTTTCTAATGCAAATGGATGAAAACAAACATTTTTTTTCTGGAAAATTTGAGTGCTTGTCATAAAATAACCAAACTTTTCTCATTTCAAAACATTTTCAAGTTATTAAAATTGTGTTCATTAGATAACTGAGTACTAAATTTTTTATGTTTTGATGAACTTGAGAATTGACCTCAATAGAGAGTATAAGTTGGCTAAAAGTTAGAAACACTACCTCGTTTTCATTATGGGACCAAGTTGCGTGACTTTAGTAAAATGATCATAACTTACTCATTTCAAAACATTTTCAAGTGATTAAAGTTGTATTTATTAGATAATGTAGAGTACTACATTTTTTTTTTTATGATTTTGAGCTTGAAAATGGGTCTCAATCAAGTGTATAAGTTGGCCGAAAGTCGGGACACTGTCTCGTTTTCTTTTCGGGACAGGTTGCACGACTTTAGTAAAATGACTATAACTTTCTCATTTCAAAACATTTTCAACTGATTCAAATTGTGTTTATTAGGTAATTCAGAGTATTATAATTTTTATGTTGGATGAGCTTGAGAATAGGTCTCAATTGAGCATATCAATTGGCTGAAAGTTATTCTATTTTAATGTTTTGATCAAGTAATAGCTAGGTTGTTTTGCGAGAGAGGAGAAGATGGGAGGTACGTGATGGTGGGGTGGTGTTGTTTCGTTGTACAAATAAGTAAAGAGAAAAGACAAAGAACACAATGGAGGATGATGGTTCTCTTCTTGCGTTCATCGTTACTGTTTTTTCCCAAAAACTGTTTTTAGGTGGTGTGGGTTAGTAGGTAAAAGAAAAATTACAAAAAAAATCTGAATGGTTGTGTGGGACAATACTTTTGAAACTTGGTTTAGATGGACTTTGTGTTGGATTAAGTAACTCTTGGTGGAGTAATTTGGGCCGAAAATTGGTGTTGTGAATTTTATGGTTTAGACGAGAAACTTTGTGAAAGTAAGGGAATTGGTTTTGTTATTATAGGGGGCTATGAGACTGAATTTGGGTTGATTTGTGCTTTGATGGATGTCAAAAGTGCCTCTAGGTGAGTATGAGAATACCAAACATTAGTGAAATGTGTTTGGGGCTGAATGAAAGAAAAAGGGGAAGAGCGATGTTCACGATACTAAATTAAAAGGGCCATGAATATAATTTTATTTTTTCAAATGGGGGACTTTTGAAACTTTGAAAAGTGGTGTTGAATATCAATGCAAAATAACAATCTAGCGTTGAGATAATAAAAACTCGTAATATATATTTTAGATGAATGTGTTGGGGAATGCCGAATGCACGAATACATGCTACAAGGGAAAGTGTGTGGTTGTGCCAAAGGTAAGGTCAACAATATTTTGATAAGACTGATTTTGATTTTGATTTTTATCATTTTGTTTTGTTACATAGATGCATAGGAGTCAAACTACGATTTCCAAGCATGACTGAAGATACAACCCAGCGATCAGGGTGTCGCATGACAGTGTGTGATCGTGCCATTGACACGAGTATACACTAGTATATATTTAGAAAGTTATTATCTAATTTGAAACGATTGCACGAAACTAGCATTTTTCTGAATGCTTTAAGCAACAACTATAAATTCGAGGGTCAAATAAGATCACGAGCTTATTTAATTGATTAAGAGACCAAAAAGAAATCATGAGTTGATCGGATATGATTTGAGAAGTTATCTATAGATTTTTGTGAGCCTGGAAAGATTTGAGAAAGTTATCACTTTTTTTTTCTTAACCTCGAGATTCATCACCATAATTATGTGCTATGGGATAGATTTCGGATTGTTGTTGCCTCAAATGATGTCATTTAAGCCAATATATGTTATTGTCTTTTAAGGATCCTTTGACAAGTTAATACGAATGTTTTTGTTCAAAAATGTTAGACTACAATTAGTATAAATTTTAATCCATTTCAGCGTTATATATGAAATCTATTAAAATTAAATCCAAAATCAAAATAACCCAAAATAAAAATAAAATTATCCAAGAAGGCACTTGTAATGTATCTATACTAGTGTATTGCTCGCGTCGTTGACACGATAGAAGGTGGGTCCTAACAATATTAAAATTTTAACAATTGGAAAAAGAAAAAAATTTAACCGCTGCAATTAATCTTCCCAAAACTTTGATTTTTCAAATATGGAGTTCATGATCTTTACTTGGATGTGTCTTAATATTGAAAATATTTACGAAGTGAGGTGCATTAGATAACAATTTTTTTTTTCAAAAAATGCATACGGCGTGAAATGCATATTTAAAACTTTAAGCGTTTGTATTAATGATTTGTTTCATTGGAAATATCTTCAAAAATGCAGTTCAACCATACCATGTCATTGTTGATAATGAATCTCCATTATCAACATCTTCCTCAACTTTCAATCTTTTCCGTCTTTTAGCTCCAACCTCAAACACCATTCTGATTTGTAAGATTGATTGTTGCATATGCATTCCACCAACTTTTCACATTTTTATTCATTTTATTTGTCCTTCTATTTGCAGATTATTTGTCCTTCTATTTGCAAATTATTTACAAACATGCAATTGTTAATAATGAATATCCATCGTCAACATCTTCCGCAACTTTCATTCCTAACCATTTTTTATCTCCAACCCAAAACACCATTCTAATTTGTAAGATAGATTGAAAATACTTACATACGTGAGGTGCATTAGATAATAGTTTTTTTCTTCAAAAAATGCATATGTCGTGAAATGTATATTTAAAATTCTAAGCGTTTGTATTAATGATTGGTGTCATTGGAAAAAGCTCAAAATTGCAATTTAACCATACCATGTCATTGTTGATAATGAATATCCACCATCAACATCTTCCCAACTTTCAATCATGACAGTCTTTTATTTCCAACCTTAAACATCATTTTGATTTGTAAAATAGACCGCCGCATATGCATTCCACCAACTTTTTTACATTTTTGTTCATTTTATTTGTCCTTCTACTTGCAAATTATTTATAAATATGTCACTGTTGATAATGAATCTCCACCATCAACATCTTCCGCAACTTTGAATCATAACCATCTTTTATCTCCAACCCAAACACCATTCTGATTTGTAAAATAGACTATGATATTTCTCGTGCCTTCACTCAAATTCAATATGAGCCTTTAGATATGTGATGGTTAGAGTTGGTTAGGATATAAAAGTTTAAAAAAAAAAAAAAAACTTATTTATCCAACCTCCCTATTTGATATCCATTAGGTTCTTGTGTTTGGTTAAATCCCAACTGTCTTTTTTCTCCAACATAAAACACCATTCTAATTTATTATATAGACTAGGGTATTTTCCGTGTCGTTGGCATGATAAAAGTTTAACATGATAAATAGAGTTTATTCTACTTTAAATATCAAGATAAATAAATATCAAAATGTTGGGTATGAGAATCGAACCCATGCACTTTTATTCGGGATTGATCGAATGTAAGACATAAGGACTAACTTTAAGTCTCAACTATTAGATGAAACAAATCTCAACCATGAACTATGTTTATCGACAAACTTATCTCTTGGTGTTTTAAGTTTTATGTGATCCATTAGATTTTTATATTTGGACAAAGAGAAAATTTTGTAAAATAGATTTATTAAAGCAAAAACATTTGGTCACCAACAACAACCTCTCTAGTTAATGACAATCACAAGTGTTCGCTCCTCTCGTTCAATGGTTGACACGAACAACTGACGGTAAGTAAGTACATACGACTTCCCTTTCATATAAATTTTTTTCATTTATTATTTATTATTTATTATTCATTACCAATTTCATGTTTTTTTATTCTTTTCCTTCTTTATTCGTTGTTAAGAAAAGATAAGAACGAACGAGCAAAGTTTGAACTACAAAACTTTAGTCATCGTGAAATTAGGTTTTTTCTTTTATCTCTGTAAGTTGCTTTCAATTACGCTTTCTCTCTGTTTAATTTTCAATTGAATATCTCTTTCGTTCATTCAAAACCCTAATTGATTCGTTTTTCATCGTATTCTTCACTTTCAAGATATTTGGTTTTAAAGGTTTCAAGATTTGGAGAAATTAGGTTTACAAAATATGTAATTTGATTCAATTTGGGAAAGAACGAATTAATTGGATTCAATTAGGCATTTGGCTCTTTTAAGGACCCAATGTTTGATTAGGCTAAGAACTGATTTCGTCCGAGTGAATCTCGGGCATGTGAAAGCTCTGAGATTTCTGTTCGGGTCTTATTGTCCTGGGCCAAGCGCTAAGATTCATGGCTCTTGGTCTTGACGCCCGATTTACGGGCTAAACAACAGTTTGTACATGAGTCCGCTTGGAACTGCCCTGAAGCCTTTCTCGTATTATGGTTAATTTATGTCACGTGTACAGCTGTGATCGTATAACTGATTGAAGTCTCATCACAAACAATTCTCAGTCTAATACTCCCATAAGTTCAACCAACAACTTAAGCAAAAACCCCACAAATTATATGAACCCAAATAGTGATGGAAACACAACTCTTACTCACTTGCTTGAGGATAATTATATGAATACCATCACCCATATCAATTACTACAATTACCCCCACAACCTTGCCAATAACTACTAACTAGCAGTACATTCAATTGCCCAGAAGCAATGCATTGGTATTACTCCAGCAACATATTCAAATTATTATATGTAATGATGCTTCCTATTTCAAGGTTCAGTTTGAAGCATGCTATGGCTTTGTCACGCTCACCAATACGGAGACAATCACTAGCTTAAATAAGGGCATGCCTAGTTTTCACGCTGAATTGCATGCTACCATGAAAAGCTTAAATTGGGCAAAGGAAACACAAGTTAGCAAAATTTTGGTATTTACATATGCACTAGATATTGTCAAAACAGCTATTGACTTAGATGAACACTTATCTTGGCACCATAAGCTCCTATGACAGAACTTTAAACCTTCCAATACAACTTTAGAATTTTGCAAATTTATGTTAATTTTTAGTAGCAGGAACTGCATAGCCCATACTCTAGCATCCTCAGTTCAGTGAGTGTGATGTAGGAGAATAATATTAATTGGTTGTAATGTGGATTTAATTTCCCTTTTGAATCGATGAATTTTCATTTTGCCTTAAAATAAAACTAACAATTTTTTTTCTTTTTGGAATTAGAGTGTTCATAGCATTATATGCCATATAGTAGTTAATGGTGTATAAAATAACTCAATGCAATCAATATTAGTGAGCATGAGAACACCAAACATCGGTGAAATATGTAACACCAAACATCCGTGAAATATGTAACACCAAACATCGATGAAATATGTTTGGTGTTGAATGAAAGAGATAAAGGGGAAGAACAATGTTTACAACACTAAATTAAAAAGGCCACGTATGTAACTTTATTTTTTTATTTGGGGCACTAATGATAAACCTAATCGTCCTTTAATCTGCGTCACATGCGTATCATGATGATCTCATTAGTAGATCAAAACAGGCTTGATTGCCCATCCAATCTGGCAAAGCCAGACAACACTAAGCCCATTTTGGTAGAATCCAGAAGGTTGGATCCAAATTGCAGTGCCCTACTAAGCCCACGTGTCATATGGTCAAGACCAATATCTGTAAAGCCTAATCAGGCAAGTATTTGGGGGATTGACCTACAATGAGCATGCTGGCAGTACATTGGGTTCGACTAGGAAACAAATACCAGAGTATAAGTCGTGTATGTAAATTTGCTTGCATGGACAACACTCCAAAAGTGAAATCTCATTTGCAAATCTAGTTGCACAAGTCGTGTAGGGAAACTCTTCTACATAAACGACTCCCAACTAGGAAATGATCTTCAGCAAGATCTATTTTCCTAAACTATGACACCAAGGGCTTAGTAGAACAAAGACTCTCGCATTATAAATAAGACACAAGGTTGATGCACAAAAGTACGCTGTAGAACCCAGTTTGCAATTTTAATATTTTGTCAAGCCTTTTCTAACATTAGCATCAGTGTCGTTGGTCACCATAACGGTGGTCTTTGTCTCACATGTGTTCCCTGTGTAGGTCAAAGAGAACATGATTCGACTACATCAGTTTGGCATCGTCCGTGGGGAATGACGAAGTTCCTTGAAAAGCAGTGATATCAGCCTTTCTCACAGTCCAAAGAAATGGTTCCACGACCTTCCTCCAAGGTCCATCAATTCATTCTGAACACTGGCGACAGCGTTCTTCACACGTTTCATCGGCAGCTAACGGTTCAGGAATGGCCCACATTATTTGCTCACCCTCAAACAGAAGTCGATCGAGACGTTAAGGCAATACGTCACACACTTCAACAATGAGTTGACTCTCATCGACAACTGCAGTAATGACACCTCAGTCACGACCTTCATCTTAGGTCCGAGGAGATGCAAATTCTATGATTTCCTTTACTCTGGATCCTTCAACCGATATGGCGGACTTGCTGAAGAGTGTCTAGAAATACATTACTCTTGATGAGATGTTGGCCGCCAAAAAGGAGGCGGAGTCCGAAAAGAAACCCATTGGTTCTAGATACAAGAAGGAGGGGAAAAAACAAGAAGATGACGATAGAAAGAGGAAGTGCAGTGATAATAAGCCCGACTCTGATCGCGCAAGGTAAGGTAAGGCCTCCAACTTCGTAAGGTCTAAATTCGTTGCTCCCCTCAATTCCAGCATGTTCAACATCCTCAACTCCATCAAGAATTGAGGAGAGCTGATGTGGTTTGTCAAACAGCAAAAAGACTCCTCCTGGCGCAATAACAACAAATATTGTTTATTTCACAAGGAGGGCGACTACGACACTGAGGACTACAAAAGTCTCAGGAACAAAATAGAGTATTGGATCCGAAAATGGAAGCTCAAGGAGTTCCTGGGTTCGGATAAAAGGCAAGAGCGGGTAAAAGAAAGGGAAAATGTTGTCAAGGAAATAGAAAAATAACTTCCTAGCATCATATATGTGCTTTATGGAGTCGGCTCCGAAGGTGAGCAGTCCAACAGGTCCTGCAAGAGGCGTTTTTCAAAATGTGGACACAACCCACCTGCGAAGACAGACAAGTGCAATATGTACGTATTCAAAGTTTGATCCCTCCACTGACGTTCACAGACAAGGACCTCCAAGGAGTTCATTATCCGTGCAATGACGCCTGATCATCTCGATCTTAGTTTCAAAGTGGGAAGTGAAAAGGGGCCTTGATGACATAGGAAGCTCTCTGAATGTTATGTTTTTCAACGCGTTTCGCGATATGCAACTAAATGAGGAAGACTTAACGCCCGCCAACCATCATATGGTTGGGTTTAGCGGAGAGAAATGCTTTCCTATTAGGAATATCGACCTGATGGTAATGGCGAGAGAGCCACAGTTACGAAAGTACCTTGTCTAGGAGTTCATGGTGGTCGATGCTTCGTTCGCTTATAACATCATCCTGTGGAGATCTAGGTTTCATCATATGGAGGCAGTAGTATCTACTATGCACCAATGCATCAAGTACACTGCCAACCAGGCCCAATGAACTATTCGTGGAGATCAAGCTTCAGCGAGAGACTGCCACTACGCATCACTAAAACAACTAGATTGTTAGCAATTACAGCTTGGGCCCGTGGGACATATATATCAGACCTCGGGCCCAGATAAAGGGGAAAAATCACCTCGCACGGACAAAGGCAAAGCTCCGACAACCAATGCTCAACTATTCGACGAGCTGAGGTTAAACACTGGAGAGGATACATCATCCAGTCCAGTACCAAGCTAAGTAACAACACTTCAACAAATAGGTGCCTACTCCAAAAGCTAACAAATAGCGTGGAATGACCCGCTCACACAAAGTTCATTTTTCAGTAACTTTGCTAGCATTGGCAAACGTGAAACTTTGCAAATATAGCTACACAGTCTGAGCCAGGACCATGCGCGTCTCCTTCGGGGCTAGATTAACTTAGTCCCTGCTTAGAGTCAAAGTATCTTATTATTTTGATTTCTTTTGTTATTGTTTTCTTTTTTCAGTTTAGAAGATTTGTTCACACAAGCCTATATGATACAGATTCACTCAAGGAATAAAACATACTTTATTGATTACAAAGAGAGTTATTACAAAGTTTGCCCGACTAACTAGTACAACAGTTTATACACTACAATTATCTAAGTCCGGTGCAAGTATGGATCCGCTGAAACGCGTGTCAAGATTTTGCTACGCCAATCTGTCTTTAGAAGAAGATTCAAAAGAAAAAGGAAAAGTACCCAAAGTAGGCAACAGGCCGCGATACAGGCTTGATTATTTGCTCCGCCAATCTGCATCGCAAGGATGATTTGAAAGTGGCAGTGAAGACACTCAAAATAGACTGTAGACATCTTGCTCCGCCAATCTGCCTTGCGAAGAGAATTCAAAAGAAGAGCAGAAAAAAGCCAGATGTGGATGCCTCTCAAACGTGTAATGCCTGGGGTGATGTAGAGTTAGCACCCCAGGACCACAGGTCGCGTACACCAGAGCTCCGTTACTCCAAATTTGCCTTCCAACTATGGCATCAATTGAGAAGCCCAGTAGATATAGTAGGAAAAGCCGCCCCAAAACTAGTTGCGGATATCATCTCCCAACATTGGTGATGGATGGAAACTCAGGAACAAGAGAAGGCGACATACAGACCTGTCCCCCGATGGAGAGTCTGTACTTCTTCTACAAAATATAAGAAGAAATTACAAGATCCCATGGAACCAATTGGATGTTCATCCAAACCAGGTGGCACCACATAATAACATTTTCAAACCAGGTGGCACCACATAAATTACAATTGGATATATAATTGCATTGAATATAAGTTGTCGGATTTCCAAGTCTAGACATTTTCTCCGATTAGTAACCTTGAGTTTTAACTTTAGAAATGCATAGTCGATTAGGCAAACATAAATCCATACTCTCGTCCCCTTTTTTTTTAACTTGGCTCTGATTGAGAGTTAAACTCTTGTCTAATGTTACGATTTAATATTGGATGGATTGCATTGCTATTCACCATTTGAAAAGATCCTTAAAATTGACATCCACAATAAGTATGGATGCTCTTGATAGTAGTAAATATAAAGTCTTGACAAGGTCAGTGTTTGAATTTAGACAAATTTGACAATGTGTGGACACTTCAAAAACAAAGGACTTAGCCTTTCCAAAGGTTAGGGACAAAATGATAAACTTGATGAAGTCCAATTGAATGGGACTCTTGATGAGCAAAAAATCTAGAGAGCCTGGACCTTTAGAATCAGGACAACGACAAGGGGTTCTCTGTTCATGTGATTGTATTCAATTAAGGTCATTGAATGCATCTCTAAGATGATAGATGGTATTTGGCTTGGTCTGGCCCGAGCTTGGCTCTCTAGAAAAGTCCATTGATGAGATGAATCAAAAGTTGGGTCTCTCTGTTTTGTCCCTAAAAACTTTCCAAGTACACTTGACAAACAAAATATTCCAATAAAGAAAAAGCTAAATAGCTGCTCCAATTATTCAGAATTTACTAATCCAAGGAGGACCAAAGGAATTTTATCTGGTGTTGTGTTGTATTATCTCCTCAGTCGATTGTGACTGATCACCCAAAATCTTAAGTAAGTACGCTTTGAGATGATAACCCTAAGCGACTTAAACGAAGTCATACAAAATAAAGAAACTAGTAGCATGGATGCCAAAATATTTGTCACAAGCTTTTTTGAGTGTCAAATTGGTTCATGGTGACAGCATTAGTATTCTACTGAAAATACGCGATGATGTATTGACTTTGACATACAAGAGCGCAACCTTGTATGTGCACTATCGTATATATGGATATACCTAATTTTTAAGAGGAAACTATATAAATATGTGTACATCGGTTTCTTCTTCCTTGTGTCATACATTTTTTTTTTTTTTTAATGATATTATGACATACTGCTTTGATATTGTGAGATCATGGAAGATCACCCACACGAACGGCCAATGACCAAATATGAATATTATGTCGAAAACATATTGAACATGAAGATTGCATTTATCGCAACAAATGTGAATGCCTCGTTTAAGATTCTGAAAAAACTGGGTCAAAGTTTGGTGCATTTGCATTATTTGCATAAGCTTTTATATTTGATGAGAAAGGATGAAGGGGACATGGAGGGACCCTTATGTAATGCAATGGTTTTGGACAAAATGCACCATAACAGTTCATGCTTGAATGAGACTTCTCAAGTGAATTCCAAAGACTCATTACATACAACTTGTACAACTTGATGAAGAAGATGGAGATATTCGTTTTTTGGCCTGATCTTTACTATCTAATTTTGCTTTGGGTAGTGGTGTCATGATCAAATTTAGTGTCAGTGGTCAAATGTGTGATGGCTCAGTGTTTGAATAGTGGTCGATGGTATTACTGGGTCACTGAATCAAACCCAGCCGATCACATTTGAGATGGTGTATCGCAATTATCAGTGTTCATTTTCTCTCAACAAGGGGGGTTAAAATAAAAAATATACTGAAAAAACCTGAAAGTGATCGGGGAAATCCCTTGTTAATAACCTAGAAAGAATCTACACATGATATTTGAGGCGCAGTATTTGTTTGGTGCTAGAGATGGCAGTGGGGCGAATTTTCACGGATATCCGCCCCACCCAATCCGTTTGGGGCGGGTTTGGATATGGCGGAATGGGTTTTCGGGTGGTTTTGGGTATTCAAAAAATACTCGTTCACTATTCGGGGCGGATACGGATTTGGCTATATCCGCCCCGAAAGCCCCGCGAATATCCGTTTAACCAATAAATTTACAAAAGTGTCCTTCGCCTATATAAAGGATTAACTGTTTTTTCAGAAATCACAATCGCTCCCTCATTCGCTATCACACCAATCGCTCCCTAACCCTCACGACCGAACTCTCCCTCCCACAAGCAGCGAACTCTCCCTCACACAAGCTTTTCCCTCACACAAGCAGCAAACTCTCCCTCACCACCGAACTCTCCCTCCCACAGAGCAGCGATCTCCCTCCCTCCCTCACACCTCACACCGCACACCACCTCGCCCTCCTTCACGCCGCGCGCCCACGAGATCTGCCTCCCTGGACCCTGCTCCCTCACACCGCGTCGACCGCGAGAGATCCCTCACGCCGCGTCACTGCTCTCTCACGTCGCGTCACTGCTCCCTCGTAAAAAGATCTCCCTCTCACAGAGATCTTGAAGCTCCAGATCGCCCCTTCTCCTTCTCCGAATCTCCTTCTCTGATCTTAGCTTAGATAGATCTGATCTTGATCCGAGATCGATCAATTTTGATCTGATCTGATCTTGATCCATTTTGATCTGATTTTGATCTTGATCCAGAGATCGATCAGCTCTGATATGATATTGATTCGAGATCGATCAGTTCTGATCTTGATCCGAGATCTGACCTGATTTCAGATCTGATGCGATCTATCTGATGCGATTTTGAGATCTTGATCCAGAGATCGATCAGAACTCTGATATGATCTGATCTGATTTCAGATCTGATACGATCTATCTGATGCGATTTTGAGATCTTGATCCAGAGATCGATCAGTTCTGATCTTGATCCGAGATCTGATCTGATACGATCTATCTGATGCGATTTTGAGATCTGATACGATCAGATCCGATGCGATCTATCTGATACGATTTTAGATCTGATAAGATTTCAGATCTGATCTCAGATCTCATCAGATCCAGAGATTGATTTTTTTTTTTTTTTTTAAAAAAATTGTACAAATTCTTTTTAAATTGTAATTCGGAATTTTTTGTAATTTTTTTTGTATGAATTCATTCTAAATTGTAATTCAGAATTTTTTGTATTTTTTTTATTTGTACGAATTCATAGATTGATTTTTTAATTTTTTGTTATAATTATGTGCGGATTTGCGGGGCGGGGCGGATATCCGCTCATCCTCACGGGGCGGTTATGGATTTTGATTTAAAATTGCAAACGAATTTGTGGGGCGGATTGGGGATCCGATATTACTAACGGATTGGGGATGAATTTGCCTAAATCCGACCCAATCTGCCCCGTTGTCATCCCTATTTGGTGCTTACTTCATCTGATTAGAGGTCTGAATTTGGGGAAGTATAAACATATATAATTTGATTTTTATAATACTTATGGATCTATGAGTTAGGGTTGAAAATAAAATCGACAGTTAAGTTTTTGCTCAAATCGAGAATTGAACTGACATTTATTAATTTCAAATATTTTAAACCAAGACCGAATCGAATATTTGAAAATCGAACATAAACCGAACAGATCTTAATTTATATAAATCACAAACATAGTTAATAGATTAAAATGTTACTAAAACCGAAATAAAACTAAACCGATCGACGAAATTAAATATATTATATTATTTTACATAAAATATATATTATTTATTATATACTCACTCGGTTCGGTTGTCAGTTAAAATCACTTAAAAACCGAAAATCCATCAGTTTTGTTGGTTTTTTCTCAACCTTACTCAGAGCGGCGTTGTGAGTGTTTGATCAATGTAGTCATTTTATATTGGCAACGACTACTCCATACCGCCATATATTGTCTCACACCACCATGTACATTTTTTTTTCTTTTTTTCACCTTACATTTGTTTTTAAAAAAAATTTGAAGTTTAACCTTACATTTGTTTGAAAATTTTTCTGAAATTTAACCTTGCATTTGTTTAAAAAAAAATTGTTTTCGATCTTTCAGCCTGTTCTTTGCCATTTTTTGCTGTCACTTTTTGGTGAGACAACATCATGGTTCATTTTTTTATCTCTATTATCTCGATCACCCCCACCAATCGAATTGGAGAGAGAGTGGTGAAGCAATCAAACCAATCGAATGAAAGAGAGAGTGGAGCAACAAAAGAAAAGGGAGAGCAATCGAACCAATCGAATGGGGGAAGATTCAATTAGGGCACAGAGAGAAAATGCAATTTTGAATGGCGGGGGAGAATTCGATTTCAGTTTTGAATGGGGGAGAGAGTAGATGCATGTTTATATTGATGGTGTGAAAAATAAAACAAGTGGTATGGGAAAGTGTAACGGTGTGAGACAACATATATGATGGCGTGGAATAGTCGTTGCCTTTTACATCCCAATTTGTTTGGAGAAAGTGCATTTGCCTCGACAATGTTTCGAACATCTTCCATGATTCTAATTATTTCAGCATGAAATCAGAGATTTTATTGCATCGGATGATCTTAAGTACCATCATATAATTCTCTTGTTACCAAAGACGGAAAATGCCACTGAAAAATCTTTGAGTACTTCAATTTGATGACCTGAATTTGTTGACCTAGTAAGCGGTGAAATGCAACTGGACTGGGCCAAATCCTCTGATAAGCCCAATAGAGTTTGGGTTAGACTGTACTCAGGTCCATACTTTAAATCCGGGCCCGTGACTGAGCTCACTTGTGAAATTTTTTTTTTCAATTTTCAACAATTATTTCAATTGAGATACTTAATTTCATAAGTCCACGAACATTTTCATATCCTTCAACCCTTTGACAAATCGAAAAGATTATAGACAATTAAATCTTCTAAGTACAATATATACAGAAATTCTAAATGGCGAAAAAATCATCAAGGGAGGGGGGTGCAACCCTCCATCCCCCTCGAATGCACCCCTTTCCCTCGCTGGTTTCCTCGCCATTTAGACGGGTTCCAATATATATGATGATCATAAAGAGAAGTAGATCCAAGAAAGAAACTCTCTAGAGAAAAAAAAAATATTGCATAGAAAAAAATGAGAACTTAAGAGTTTTACCACATGTATCATAAGTAGTATCTCGTGTACTTTGCGAGTAAAAAATGTTGTACAAACAACAATGTTTTCAATCACCTATATACAAATTGATCGGTCATATTAGCTTATGTTTTCTTTTTGAGCTCAAATTAACCACTAAAGTGTGATTTCAGATGTAGCCAGCTTCGAGATAATAGTCAAAATGCGACATGTTATTACTTTTTTTTTTTTTTTCAAGTCCTGTTTAACACCACCAAAAGTACTGTCCCACACCATCATTCCAAATTTTTTTCTCCCACACCACCTTATTTTATTTCCTACACCACCACCTATCTTCCACACCACCAATAAAACCCAAAATTAAAATTCTCCTATCTCTTCTTCTGCGTTCTCCATTAGACACCACCACCACCCCGCCACCGCCACATTTCTCCCTCTTTTCTCCATCAAGCACCACTACCACCCCCGCCACCTCTCTCTCCCTTTTTATCCTTGAAAACTGGGTACTATACCTGACTTTGGTTTAATTTAAACACTCAATTGATATCAATTCTCAAGCTTATCAAAACATGAAAATTGTATTACTCTAAGTCATCTAATCAATACAATTTGAATGAATTAAAAAGTTGAGAATTGAGCAACTTATGGTCATTTTTCTAAACTCACTCAAAACTATAAACAAAAATGGTATTGTCCCCGATTTCAACCAATTGATATGTTCAATTAAGACTGGTTCTCAAGCTCATCAAAACATAAAAATTGTATCACTCCGAGTTACCTAATTAACACAATTTGAATCAGTTGAAAATGTTATGAAATGAGTAAGTTATGGTCATTTTACTAAAGTCACACAAATTTGTCTCGCAATGAAAACGGGATAGTGTCCATAGCATTTGGCCAACTTACATTCTCTATTGTTACAAATTATCAAGCCCCTCAAAACACAAAAAATTTAGTACTTTAAGTTATCTCATAAACACAATTTGATTCACTTAGAAATGTTTTGAAATGATCAAGTTATGGTCATTTTACTAAAGTCACGCAAATTTATCTCGCATTGAAAATTGGACAGTGTCCTTAACTTTCGGTAAAATTATACTCTCTATTGAGGTCGATTCTCAAGATCATCAAAACATAAAAATTGTAGTACTCTGAGTTATCTAATAAACACAATTTGAATTGCTTGAAAATGTTTTGAAATGAGAAAGTTATCGCCATTTTACGACAAATACTCAAACTGTCTGGAAAAAAATATGTTTTCACCCATTCGCATTGGGCAATGCGAGTAATCTCAAATTCGCCCAGACCTATGTGAATTAAAGTCTCCAATTCGCCCAGATCTATGCAAATGTGAGACTTCCACTCGCACTCGCACGGACCTTTGCGAATGTGAGACTCCCACTCGCATTTTCTAATGCGAATGGATGAAAACAGACATTTTTTTCTGGACAATTTGAGTGCTTGTCATAAAATAACCAAACTTTTCTCATTTCAAAACATTTTCAAGTTATTAAAATTGTGTTCATTAGATAACTTAGAGTACTACAATTTTTATGTTTCGATAAACCTGAGAATCGACCTCAATAGAGAGTATAAGTTGGCTAAAAGTTAGAAACACTACCTCGTTTTCATTATGGGATAAATTTGCGTGACTTTAGTAAAATGATCATAACTTACTCATTTCAAAACATTTTCAAGTGATTAAAATTGTGTTTATTAGATAATGTAGAGTACTACATTTTTTTATATGATTTTGAGCTTGAAAATGGGTCTCAATCAAGCGTATAAGTTGACCGAAAGTCGGGACACTGTCTCGTTTTCTTTTCGGGACAGGTTGCACGACTTTAGTAAAATGACTATAACTTTCTCATTTCAAAACATTTTCAACTGATTCAAATTGTGTTTATTAGGTAATTCAGAGTATTATAATTTTTATGTTTGGATGAGCTTGAGAATAGGTCTCAATTGAGCATATCAATTGGCTTAAAGTTATTATATTTTAATGTTTTGATCAAGTAATAGCTAGGTTGTTTTTCGAGAGAGGAGAAGATGGGAGGCAAGCGGTGGTGGGGTGGTGTTGTTTCGTTGTTTGTTGATTTACAGATAAGTAAAGAGAAAAGACAAAGAACACAATAGACGATGATGGTTCTCTTCTTGCGTTCATTGTTACTATTTTTTCCCAAAAAAACTATTTTTAGGTAATGTGGGTTAGTAGGTAAAAGAAAAATTACAAAAAAAATCTGAAGATACAACCCAACGATCAGGGTGTCACATGACAGTCATGCCATATGGTACACGTTATATGGAAAAGTGTGTGATCGTGCCAACGAAACGAATATATACTAGTATATATTTAGAAAGTTATTATATAATCTGAAACGATTGCACGAAACTAGCATTTTTCTGAATGCTTTAAGCAACAACTATAAATTCGAGGGTCAAATAAGATCACGAGCTTCTTTAATTGATTAAGAGACCAAAAATAAATCATGAGTTGATCCGATATGATTTGAGAAGTTATCTATAGATTTTTGTGAGCCTGAAAGATTTGAGAAAGTTATCACTTTTTTTTTCCTAACCTCGAGATTCATCACCATAATTATGTGCTACGGGATAGATTTTGGATTGTTGTTGCCTCAAATGATGTCATTTAAGCCAATATATGTTATTGTCTTTTAAGGATCCTTTGACAAGTTAATACGAATGTTTTTGTTCAAAAATGTTAGACTACAATTAGTATAAATTTTAATCCATTTCGACGTTATATATGAAATCTATTAAAATTAAATCCAAAATCAAAATAACCCAAAATAAAAATAAAATTATCCAAGAAGGCACTTGTAATGTATCTATACTAGTGTATTGCCCGTGTCGTTGACACGATAGAAGGTGGGTCCTAAAAATATTAAAATTTTAACAATTAGAAAAAGAAAAAAAAAATTAACCGCTGCAATTAATCCTCCGAAAACTTTGGTTTTTCAAATATGGAGTTCATGATCTTTGCTAGGATGTGTCTTAATATTGAAAATACTTACGAAGTGAGGTGCATTAGATAACAATTTTTTTTAAAATGCATACGGCATGAAATACATATTTAAAACTTTAAGCGTTTGTATTAATGATTGGTTTCATTGGAAATATCTTCAAAAATGCAGTTCAACCATACCATCTCATTGTTGATAATGAATCTCCATCATCAACATCTTCCTCAAATTTCAATCTTGTCTGTCTTTTATCTCCAACCTTAAACACCATTCTGATTTGTAAGATTGATTGTCGCATATGCATTCCACCAACTTTTTCACATTTTTATTCATTTTATTTGTCCTTCTATTTGGAGAGTATTTGTCCTTGTATTTGCAAATTATTTACAAACATGCAATTGTTCATATTGAATCTTCACCGTCAACATCTTCCGCAACTTTCATTCCTAACAGTCTTGTATCTCCAACCCAAAACACCATTTTAATTTGTAAGATAGATTGAAAATATTTACATACATGAGGTGCATTAGATAATAATTCTTTTTTTTTCAAAAAATGCATATATCGTGAAATGTATATTTAAAACTCTAAGCGTTTGTATTAATGATTGGTTTCATTGGAAAAATCTTCAAGATTGCAATTTAACCATACCATGTCATTGTTGATAATAAATATCCACCATCAACATCTTCCCAACTTTCAATCATGACTGTCTTTTATTTCCAACCTTAAACATCATTTTGATTTGTAAAATAGACCGCCGCATATGCATTCCACCATCTTTTTCACATTTTTGTTCATTTTATTTGTCCTTCTACTTGCAAATTATTTATAAATATTTCATTGTTGATAATGAATCTCCACCATCAACATCTTCCGCAACTTTTAATCTTAACCATCTTTTATCTCCAACCTAAACACCATTCTGATTTGTAAGATAGACTAGGATATTTCTCGTGCCTTCACTCAAATTCAATATGAGCCTTTAGATATGTGATGGTTAGAGTTGGTTGGGATATAAAAGTTAAAAAAACTTCTTTATCCAACCTCCCTATTTGTGATCCATTAGGTTCTTATGTTTGGTTAAATCTCAACTGTCTTTTTTCTCCAACCTAAAACACCATTTTGATTTATTATATAGACTAGGGTATTTCCCGTGTCGTTGGCACGATAAAAGTTTAACATGATAAATAAAGTTTATTCTACTTTAAATATCAAGATAAATAAATATAAAAATGTTGAGTATGAGAATCGAACCCATGTACTCTTATTCGAGATTGATCGAAGGTAATACATAAAGACTAACTTTAAGTCTCAACCATTAGATGAAACGAATCTCAACCATGAACTATGTTTATCTACAAACTTATCTCTTGGTGTTTTAAGTTTTATGTGATCCATTAGATTTTTATATTTGGATAAAAAGAAAATTTTGTAAAATAGATTTATTAAAGAAAAAACATTTGGTCACCAACAACAACCTCTCTAGTTAATTACAATCACAAGTGTTCGCTCCTCTCGTTCAATGGTTGACACGAACAACTAACGGTAAGTAAGTACATACGACTTCCCTTTCATATAAATTTTTTTCATTTATTATTTATCATTCATTACCAGTTTCAATTTTTTTTATTCTTTTCCTTCTTCATTAGTTGTTAAGAAAAGATAAGAACGAACGAGCAAAGTTTGAACTAAAAAACTTTAGTCATCGTGAAATTAGGTTTTTTCTTTTATCTCTGTAAGTTGCTTTCAATTTCGCTCTCTCTCTGTTTAATATTCAATTGAATCTCTCTTTCGTTCATTCAAAACCCTAATTGATTCGTTTTTCATCGTATTCTTCACTTTCAAGAAATTTGGTTTTAAAGGTTTCAAGATTTGGAGAAATTAGGTTTACAAAATATGTAATTGGATTCAATTTGGGGAAGAACGAATTAATTGGATTCAATTAGGCATTTGGCTCTATTAAGGACCCAATGTTTGATTAGGCTAAGAACTGATTTCGTCCGAGTGAAATTCGGGCATGTGACAGCTCTGAGATTTGTGTTCGGGTCTTATTGTCCTGGGCCAAGCCCTAAGATTCATGCCTCTTGGTCTTGACACCCGATTTACGGGCTCAACAACAGTTTGGGCATGTAACTTTATTTTTTTATTTGGGGCACTAATGATACACCTAATCGTCCTTTAATCTGTGTCATATGCGTATCATGGTGATCTCATTAGTAGATCAAAACGGGCTTGATTGTCCATCCAATCTGGCAAAGCCAGACAACACTAAGCCCATTTTGGTAGAATCCAGAAGGTTGGATCCAAATTGCAGTGCCCTACTAAGCCCACATGTCATATGGTCAAGACCAATATCTGTAAAGCCTAATCAGGCAAGTATTTGGGGGATTGACCTAAAATGAGCATGCTGGCAGCACATTGGGTTCGACTAGGAAACAAATACCGGAGTATAAGTCGTGTATGTAAACTTGCTTGCATGGACAACACTCCAAAAGTGAAATCTCATTCGCAAATCTAGTTGCACAAGTCGTGTAGGGAAACTTTCTACATAGACGACTCCCAACTAGGAAATGATCTTCAGCAAGATCTATTTTCCTAAACTATGACACAAAGGGCTTAGTAGAACAAGGACTCTCGCATTATAAATAAGACACAAGGTTGATGAACAAAAGTACGCTGTAGAACCCAGTTTGCAATTTTAATATTTTCTCAAGCCTTTTCTAACATTAGCATCAGTGTCATTGGTCACCATAACGGTGGTCTTTGGCTCACATGTGTTCCCTGTGTAGGTCAAAGAGAACATGATTCGACTACATCAGTTTAGCATCGTCCGTGGGGAACGACGAAGTTCCTTGAAAAGCAGTGATATCAGCCTTTCTCACAGTCCAAAGAAATGGTTCCATGACCTTCCTCCGAGGTCCATCAATTCATTTTGAACACTGGCGACAACGTTCTTCACACGTTTCATCGGCAGCTAATGGTTCAGGAATGGCCCACATTATTTGCTCACCCTCAAACAAAAGTCGACTGAGACGTTAAGACAATACGTCACACACTTCAACAATGAGTTGACTCTCATCGACAACTGCAGTAATGACACCTCGGTCACGACCTTCATCTTAGGTCCGAGGAGATGCAAATTCTATGATTTCCGTACTCCGGATCCTCCAACCGATATGGGGGACTTGCTGAAGAGTGTCTAGAAATACATTACTCTTTATGAGATGTTGGCCGCCAAAAAGGAGGCGGAGTCCGAAAAGAAACCCATTGGTTCTAAATACAAGAAGGAGGGGAAAAAACAAGAAGATGACGATAGAAAAAGGAAGTGCAGTGACAATAAGCCCGATTGTGGCCGCGCAAGGTAAGGTAAGGCCTCCAACTTTGTAAGGTCTAAATTCGTTGCTCCCCTCAATTCCAGCATGTTCAACATCCTCAACTCCATCAAGAATTGGGGAGAGCTGAAGTGGTTTGTCAAACAGAAAGGAGACCCCTCCTGGCGCGATAACAACAAATATTGTTTATTTCACAAGGAAGGCGACCACGACACTAAGGACTACAAAAGTCTCAGGAACGAAATAGAGTATTGGATCCGAAAATGGAAGTTCAAGGAGTTCCTGGGTTCGGATAAAAGGCAAGAGCGGGCAAAAGAAAGGGAAAATGTTGTCAAGGAAATAGAAAAATAAGCTCCTAGCATCATATATGTGCTTTATGGAGTCGGCTCCGAAGGCGAGCAGTCCAACAGGTCCTGCAAGAGGCGTTTTTCGAAATGTGGACACAACCCACCTGCGAAGACAGACAAGTGCAATATGTACGTATTCAAAGTCTGATCCCTCCACTGACGTTCACAGACAAGAACCTCCAAGGAGTTCATTATCCGCACAATGACGCCTGATCATCTCGATCTTAGTTTCAAAGTGGGAAGTGAAAAGGGGCCTTGGTGACATAGGAAGCTTTCTGAATGCTATGTTTTTCAACGCGTTTCGCGATATTCAACTAAATGAGGAAGACTTAACGCCCGCCAACCATCATATGGTTGGGTTTAGCGGAGAGAAATGCTTTCCTATTAGGAATATCGGCCTGATGGTAATGGTGGGAGAGCCACAATTACGAAAATACCTTGTCCAGGAGTTCATGGTGGTCGATGCTTCATTCGCTTATAACATCATCCTGTGGAGATCTAGGTTTCATCATATGGAGGCAGTAGTATCTACTCTGCACCAATGCATCAAGTACACTGCCAACCAGGCCCAATGAACTATTTGTGGAGATCAATCTTCAGCGAGAGACTGCCACTACGCAGCACTAAAACAACTAGATTGTTAGCAATTACAGCTTGGGCCCGTGGGACATATATATCAGACCTCGGGCCCAGATAAGGGGGAAAAATCACCTCGCACGGACAAAGGCAAAACTCCGACAACCAATGCTCAACTATTCGACGAGTTGAGGTTAAACACTGGAGAGGATACATCATCCAGTCCAGTACCAAGATAAGTAACAACACTTCAACAAATAGGTGCCTACTCCAAAAGCTAACAAATAGCGTGGAATGACCGCTCGCACAAAGTTCATTTTTCAGTAACTTCGCTAGCATTGGCAAACGTGAAACTTTGCAAATATAGCTACACAGTCTGAGCCAGGACCATGCGCGTCTCCTTCGGGGCTAGATTAACTTAGTCCCCGCTTAGAGTCAAAGTATCTTATTATTTTGATTTCTTTTGTTATTGTTTTCTTTTTTCAGTTTAGAAGATTTGTTCGCACAAGCCTATATGATACAGATTCACTCAAGGAATAAAACATACTTTATTGATTACAAAGAAAGTTATTACAAAGTTTGCCCGACTGACTAGTACAACAGTTTATACACTACAATTATCTAAGTTCGGTGCAAGTATGGATCCGCTGAAACGCGTGTCAAGATTTTGCTACGCCAATCTGTCTTTAGAAAAAGATTCAAAAGAAAAAGGAAAAGTACCCAAAGTAGGCAACAGGTCGCGATACAGGCTCGATTATTTGCTCCGCCAATCTGCCTCGCAAGGATGATTTGAAAGTGGCAGTAAAGACACTCAAAATAGACTGTAGACATCTTGCTCCGCCAATCTGCCTTGCGAAGAGAATTCAAAAGAAGAGCAGAAAAAAGCCAGATGTGGATGCCTCTCAAACGTGTAATGCCTGGGGTGATGTAGAGTTAGCACCCCAGGACCACAGGTCGCGTACACCAGAGCTCTGTTACTCCAAATTTTCCTTCCAACTATGGCATCAATTGAGAAGCCCAGTAGATATAGTAGGAAAAGCCGCCCCAAAACTAGTTGCGGGTATCATTTCCCAACAATGGTGATGGATGGAAACTCAGGAACAAGAGAAGGCGACATACAGACCCGTCACCCGATGGCGAGTCTGTACTTCTTCTACGAAATGTAAGAAGAAATTACAAGATCCCATGGAACCAATTGGATGTTCATCCAAACCAGGTGGCACCACATAATAACAGGTATTGTTAAGACTCACCGCTACAAATATGATAACGATCGAAGACTCCAACAATGAAGATCTTCCTTTAAACTTTGGAGAACCCAAAACATATTTTCTGAAGAGATGCATCTCAAGAACATTCTCTACAACATTCATGGTAATGCTTGAAATGGTGAATACCAGTCTATATATAAGTGCGACAGTTTGCAAAAAGAAATCAATCAATAGTTATGTTAGCATTAAATGTCATATGAAAACAGGGAGACGACGGTTCCAATTGCAACTGCACGAGTCTATATTCATCGAATTAATGACACTTCACACAACCCCGTTAACTGAGGGAAGTAACCGATACTGAATCGTCTCACACTCTACGTCGTACACTTGACACTCTAATCCTTACAACAAAGCCCTACCAACTAGTAGGTCCAAGTGAATACCCCGCCAAATCCAGCCCAATACACGCAAAGACACAAATGACTAAGGCCTTAAGCACCCATGGAATACAGAACACATTTACGGTGATATTATCAGTAAACCCAAGGTATCATTTATAGTAAAATTATGTTGTTGTTCATTAAACCTGGATAAGCTCAGTTTGATCAATCTATGGCGATCCGACTCCAAAACCAAATTTATTGGTCCGACCTCCATGTCAGGCTATGAGGCGAATGAAATAAGTCAGAACATCCTAGTCAGATTTACACGCCTAAGGCCAAACGGAGGCCGAACTTGACCAAAGCTTAGTTATTTCTAACTGATGACGATAGCTTCCGATCCGCTCTAACCCCTAGTCCGACAAAATTAGATGACAATGGCTTAAGAAGTGGGAGCTTAGTCAGTACTCTAACGTCTGATCAAGATGGCCTATCAGGGATCATTGTTCAACTACAGATAATGATCGCCGAACCCGATCAAAGCTTAGTCAGCTCCAATTGATGATGATGGCTTCTGATCCGCTCCAAGACCGTAGTTCGCTGAACGCGGATGAAGATGGCTTAGAAAGTGGAAACCTAGTCAGCGCTCCAATGCCTAATCGAGATAATTTGCCAGGGATCATTGTCCAACTATAGATAATGATCACCGAACCAGACCAAAGCTTAGTCAGTGACGATTGATAACGATAACTTTTGGTCTGCACTAATGCCTAGTTCGCCGAATGCAGGTGTCAATGGCTTAAAAAGTGGGAGTCTAGTCAGTATTCTCGACGCCCGACCATGATGGCTTGCCAGGGATCTTTGCCCAACTACGGACAATGGTCGTCGAACCCTACCAAAGCTTAGTTAGTTTTGACTGATGACGATAGCTTCTGGTCTGCTCTAAAACCATAGCCCGTCGAACGCGGGTGAAGATAACTTAGAAAATGGGAGTCTAGTCAACGTTCTCAATGCCCAACCACGATGACTTGCCAGGGATCATTGTCCAGCCACAGACAATGATCGCCAAACCCTACCAAAGCTTAGTCAGTTTCGACTGATTATGATAACTTTTGGCCCGCTCTAAGACCATAGCCCGCTAAGCGTGAGTGAAGATGGCTTAAAAAGTGGCAGTTTAGTCAGAATTCTCAACGTCTGATCACAATGACTTGCTAGGGATCATTGTCCAACCACAGACAATGATCATTGAACCCTACCAAAGTTTAGGCAGCCTCGACTAATGACAATAACTTTTGGTCCTTTTTACAGCCTAATCCGCCAGAAGTGGGTAAAAACGGTTTGAAAGCCTAGTAAGAGCTTAGGAAGCTTAACTCGGACGACTCAGAAATACCAATGTCTGATTACTTACAGCGATGCACACGCATGACCACAGTTCGATTAGTTCCCTTATAAAAGCAACGACAATTGCTGGTCTGATCTACAGCCTGGCCCGCATATGATGGATTACAATGGCGGGTCTCAAAGACGGGTAATGGCTTGGTCTGAATAATCTATCACCAACCAAGTTCATCCCCTCGCATGGAGTTTAGCTAACTTACAAGACTTGGTCAATACAACTCCTCGAACTCTAAAGAGCACAGACCAGGATTGTCTGAACCATTGCAACATAAGCGGTCATAACTTTTATCAGTAGATCAACCATATGACTTCCTGACTCAACACAACTTCTTGTCTAAAAGCCAGTACCATGATAAGACAAAGCAGAAAAAGCCAGTAGGGAAAGTCAAAGAATATATAAGTACAGAATCCTACTCAACATATTATCTCTTATGATAAGCCAAAAGTACATAGTTTACTCCTCGTCAGAAGGAGGTTCAAATACAACGAAGCTAGACTTGGCAGAAGAAGAAGAAGTAGGGGATATGTTTGCACGCGTTGCTGCTCGGACACTCTGATCTTGATCACATTTTTCTTCTAATTGATTGGAGGCTTCTCCAAACTTTGCAAATGACACTTCTTTGTAGTAGGAGAGATCCCAATCAGGATGCTCCTCCTTCATCAGCTGGTATAGCTCCAATATTCCGTGCACAACTCTGATGAACTCGAACGTGCCTTGTGCCTTAAGAAACTTCTCCCTGCACACTCTTGACTTAGCGAGCTCTAGCTCCATCTTGCCCGACAGCGTATCAGTTTTAGACTGCTCGACACTCAAGTTGTCTTTGACAACACTTAGTTCATTCTGCGCCAGAAGGAGCTGCTCTCTTGCTGTCCTCACATTTTTGGCATTGAAGTCAATGTCGACCTCTAGCTGCTAACATTGGATAGTCTGCTCAGACTCCTTATTGGCCTTCACCGCATTCAGAGTCTGCATCTCAGCTTGCGCCTAGGCTACAACCTCCTGAGCAACTTGTAAGCCACGATGAACAAGGTTTAGTTCTTCCTCGAACCCATCCCTCGCGGATACTACCTCTGCCAAATCGGACTCAAGCATTTTTAGGCGAATCCTTTGAGCCTCTAATCTTGTCTGCTAGACCTCCAGATCAACGGTCGATTAGGCATGCCTCCATTCCTTAAGCTGCTTTTTCAGTGATTTAATTTCACGGAGAACATTGGAGTACGTCTTGAGTAAATTTGCAAAGATTCGCTCCATGGTATATACACTCTCTCACAAACAACTTCAACCTTTGTCCCAGCAATGGCAACCTGGTTCAGATATGACATCCCTAGCACGAGATAATTTTGCCGTCCATACGCTCTCCCAGTGTATCACCTGCTGGCATCAGAGCACAATTCGCCAACCAGTCATTCCACCTACTAATATGCTTCTTTGAGGCATAAGAAATATCATCATCCTAGTGTCAGACTTGGTTGCTCATCTTTAACACATCCGGATCGAATAGAAAATTTTGCGCATCTGGATGAAGAATCTATGCGACTAGAATTATTCTAGCACCGCCCTTCGCCGTCTTCACTACATCAGGACCCTCATCCACCACTTTTCTCTGCTCACAACGATCGACTCTCTTCTACGAGCCGACTCGAAAACAGTTGACGGGGAAAAAAGGAAGTGAGTTATCTCTCAGACCCTTCATCGCCTCAATGTGAGGTCGAGATCGGGACGGAGGACAGTACGTGCAACGCAGATGAAATTTCTCACCTTAAGCAGCGGCAGACCCAGGAATTTAGTCAAGGGGGTGAAATGACAAATAATTATTAGTTGATAATAGTAGTTATCAAAGGTGGAACAAAAAACTTTATACTTGAGCTAGTAATTAATAAAACATACAACTATCAAAAATACATTGCATGTACCAAATTGAATCTAGTGTGGTCAAATTTTAAGCCAAAATATGATCGCAATATCGATAACCTTAGCAAGGGGCAAACAAATAACTAAAATCACAAAATAATTAGGATAAATATCTAGTTGAAGCTAAAATAAATCTGAAATTGCAAACATAATACAATCCTAATATAATTTCATAGGAAAATGGTTTATATAAGGCTCAAATTTTGTACAAGTTTGCTATTGCTATATATTTCATTGAATTCTATGGTTATTATTTTAGATATTAATTTCAAATATTTTTTTGGTTGGAGGTTTTATAACACTTGTGAACAAGCAATTCATTTATTTACTATTTGCAATTACATAAAATTGCGTTGAAAACAAAAAGTAGGGGCAGGTCACAATGACAAAAGTAGTAATTGTGAATAGCCATAAAGAAATCATACACACTAAGAGGCTGAAAACAAGTTTGTATTAAACTCAACAAATTTTAATGTTTGCAATTACTAAGAAAGTTACATTGAAAAAAAATCTTATGCTCGAAGAGTATTAAACTCGGGTCGTTTACTAAAATTAATAAACTTTCAACCACTATACCAACAGAGATATGTTCACAAAGTTGAATGAACAATTCTAATATTGAATTATAATTAAAAAAAATTGTAAGACTAATATATAGTAAAAATATTTTGAAAGTTGAGGGGGGCTCCCCCTCGCCCCTTAGTAGATTCGCCCTTGGCCGTAAGGATGACAGTCAGATGACTCTTCAACAAGCCGGGAAGACTCGTGATCTAAAGAAGCGTTATACTCAATATCCTTCAACGAAAAAGAACGAATCGGGCCCACATCGGACGAAGCTGCCATCAAGGATTGTGATTTCATTTTTTGAGTTAATTTCAGTCTCCCGATTTTAAGAAATATTTCGGCATGTAAAGAAACAACGTAAAAATTTTGAGGATACATAAAATATATATTGAATTTTGATGGTATATTAAATATGAGAAAAAATAGTATGCAAGTAAATAAATGTAATAAACACATTAACTGAAACCAAAATACCTATAATTAGAAAATCAATGGGTAGTTTGTAAAATCAATATATAAGTAGAAACAGTGATAATTAGGATATTAGGGGAATAAATGATAATTAGAAGAAAAATCAAAATTTACGAAAAATCCCAAAATTTTTCGAAAAAATGTAAAATTTAGTAGCTAGTTCTTATATTTTTACCGAAAAATGAAATTTACAAAACAAACCCCAAAATTTACGAAAAACTCTCGAAAAAAATGTAAATTTTTTTTTGTAATTTCAAAAAATGAAAAATTTCGCGAAATCACAATCCTTGGCTACCATATTCGCTTGCAGCAACAAATTGTTTATGACTTTCGCTTGCTCGGTGCTCTGTTTCGTTACATCTTCAACCTCCACCATTTGCAACAAATGTTCCCTCTCTGAAGGGGCTAAACGTTCAAGAACGGACTTAGTCGTAACACGAGGCTTGTTGGAGCACACAAAAGAAGATAATACCTCATTCAACTCTGCTCTCCTTGACCGACTCAAAATCTTAATATTTTTTTTTTGAAAATTGAGCTAGGGTATGTTAAGGATCCCCAAACCTAAAGAAAAAAAATGAAGAGTTACAGTCGTGAATATGTCGTTCCTATACTATCTTCATACACAATCTTCTTAAGGTCCTAGGCGAAGGAGCTAGGAATGATTTCTATCAAGACGTGGCCCGGGTATATTTTGGATAGGTAGTCAGCCGTTTTATTGGCCTCTCGAAACTGATGGCTGATCTTGTAGCACTCGAATTGTTGTAACTCTCTTCTGATCCTGTGATGAATGTGTTTGAGGTCCCATGAAACGTTTTTGTTATTTGTCAGCTGGTGGTAAACACTCTTGGAGTTAGTACATATTTCTAGTTTTCTGACGCCATGTGATATTGCTAGTTTAAGACCCACTTCCAGTCCCTGCAGCTCATGTTTGATTACGGAGTGGGCTTTGTCTTCGCCAGTGCACGCTGATATGGCCTCGCCATTGTGGTCCCGAATGATAGCACCGTATCCACCTCTAGTTCCTCACAATGAACCATCATAATTAAGCTTGATCCAATCGACCTCAGGTTTGACCCATGTACACGAAGTTGAGCTAGGAATCGTATAGGTCATATCGAGGTTCCATCTCGCGAAGAGCTGCCTATTTAATGAACTATCTGCAGTGGAGCAGTTAGCAGCAGTGAACTTCAATCGCACATCTGCATAAATGTGTTTAACTAGCTCGATGCCCTCTATGTGGGCCTGTTGGTATACATGTTGATTCCTCTCTGTCCAAATGTGGTACACAGTGGCGTTGAGGGTAACTCTCCTGATCATCATGCTGGTATCACTACCTTTGAAGTTGGTCACACACCAATGAAGTTCTTGCTGCCATCCTTGAATCTGTCTAGAGTAACCCAGATAACATAACATGAATATCCATATGAATTGAGTGTATATGCATGTGAAGAATAAGTGAGTTTCAGTCTCTGTGTCAGAAGCGCACAACGGGCAAAGGTCGCTTTGAACTGTGCCCCACTTCTTCAGCTCGGAGAGCGTCTTCAGTGCACCATGGGTCAGGAGCCATGTGATGAAACTATGACGTGGAATGTTACCCTTGAACCAGATAATAGGTGCCCAGTCCACAGTGGCGTTTCTGTGACGGAGCGCCTCATAGGTGGTCTTCATCTGATAAGTGCCATAAGATCGTATGTTCCACACTATATCATCTTCTCTGTGTGTGTCAATTTCAATTCCATTTATGGAGGCCAGAATGTCACTGATAGAGGCCTGTAAGCCTTGTGGAACATACCACCTGTTGTTTCTGATAATTGCATTGACCCTAGCGTTTTTGTGAAGTGTTGAGTCATAGAGGAGCCCTTGTGGGAATCTGTCGTATAACAACCTAAGGGGTGCCAAGGTCCTTCCAAAATAGTGTTTTCTCTCCATTGCCGATTAGGTGCAACACCATAGAACTGGCCTTCGGCCTACATTCTAAAATTTTGCGCCAACACCACGATGCCTCCTGTGGTCTGTGCATAAGCCAGAAGTCCTAACATTTGATTAAATGTTTTCGAATCCATTGGACCCATAAGGTTTTCTTGTTATTGACAATGTTCCAGACATGTTTCATAGTAGCAGCCTCATTTGCAGTCTGTATGTCGCGAATACCCCGCCCACCTTCACTGTACGGGTGACATATAGTTTCCCACTTCACCATTGCCTTATTTGAGTATGAGTCTTCGCCCGACCAAAGGAAGTTTCGGAGTGCCCCATTTATCGATTTCAGTGTTCGCTTTGGTAGCCCATAGCATGAGGTCCAATAGATGTGCATGGTTGCGAGGACTGATTTGATCAACACGACCCTGCCCGCATAGGATACAAATTTGTTCTTCCAAGAGCACATCTTCCTTTTGATTCTCTCCACAATGGGGGTGCATTCTTGGTGCGAGAGATAAGAAGATATTAAAGGGAGCCCAAGATATTTAACAGGGAGAGATCCAACTGTGTACGATAAGTGACTGCGGATAGCGAGTGTGTCTTGCTCATTGATCCCGGTCATGAATAATGTGCTCTTGTTGCAATTGACTTCTAGTCCAGTGCACACTTTAAAAACACGGAGGGCATCAGCAAGCGCAGCCGCAGAGGTCCCATTACCTTGGAAGAAGGCGATCAAGTCATCCACGAAGCTAAGATGCGTGATTTCTGGGTCGTTGCATTTATAGTGTAGGTTGTATGTCCCTTATCGCACCTTTGTCTTGAGTATTGCATGCAATATTTCCATCACCATTACGAATAAGTAGGGGGACATGGGACATCCTTGTCTTATCCCTCTCGTGGACCGTATGTATCCTTTCAGGGATCCATTAAGGCAGATAGAGAACTTTGGAGTAGTGATGCACTCCCTGATCCAAACTATGAAGCCTGCTGGGAAATTGAACTTCACTAGTAGATGCAGAATTGTATCCCACCTAATCATGTCATATGCTTTGCGGAGGTCGATTTTCGTTGCACAATCTGGGAGGGCCACGGTCCCTGTGGTAATTACGTACAAGCTCATGTGCTAACATAATATTATCCTGGATGTGTCTTCCTTGATGAACGTTGACTGCGAGTTACTCACCACTGACTTCTTTCATTCTGTTTGTGATTATTTTGGTAATGCATTTGTATAGGACATTGCAACATGCAATTGGCCTATAATCACTAAAGAAAGAAGCATTAATAACTTTAGGAATTAGCGTGACTAAAGTAGCATTCACCTGACCCAACAGCTTTGATTTCCTGAAGAAATTCAGAATTGCTGCAGTAAAATCATCTCCTATGATCCGCCAAGTAGCTTTGAAAATGCCGGAGGAGAACCCATCTGGGCCAGGAGCTTTGTTCGAGATGATCATAGATAGCGTTTCCACGATTTCAGCTCTCGTGACTTCCTTCATTAAATTTGTCCCCATGTCATCTGTCAGCACATTATCGAGTTCCAGTCCATCAATAATCGACCGGTCATAGTCACAGTCATATACCCCCGCAAATATGTCTGTGAAGTGGTAGGTACATTCAGCCTCAATTGCATCAGGGTCCTCCAGCTTGTCACCATGTCTGTTATTAATACTAAGGATTTTGTTCTGGCCTAGTCGCTCCTTAATATACCCATGAAAGTACTTGTTATTTTGATCCCCTTGCACAAAAAGTTGTGCTCTGGATTTTTGCTGAAGTTCGGATTCCTCATTGCGCGAAGCTCGTGCATATACTCTAACCGCTTCTCGTTCCGCATGTAACAGAGGGACAGGGATGCTTAGATATTGTAGAGTTCGAGTATGCAGTCCTTGTTGGGCCTGCACCATCTGTTGTCTAGCCATTTCGGCTTGTGTACTTGCTTTGTTAAATCCAACCTTTCTCCAAGCAGTGAGACAGTGTTTAACTCTTTTTAACTTTTGCACCAATCGATACATAAGATTCCCATCGATCTGTTCCAGCCACGCTTCTTCAACAGTTTTGAAAAAGTCGTGCTCATGAACCCAATAATTAAAGAACTTAAATGGCATTGGACCTCGATTACTATCATTATATAGAGTTAAAGTCATAGGAGAATGGTCCGAAATACTTGCATTAAGGAACTCTGCCTCGTGATTAGGGGCAAGTTGAAGCCAGTTGCCATTGACAAGAACTCTGTCGATCTTTGAGGATACTCTATTGGCCCCTACTTGGTTGTTGCTCCAAGTTAGATAATTGCCACTATATTTGCAGTCATACAACCCAGCCTGGATTAAGCAATTCAACAAGTCACCAACGCCTGCAGAGGCTGTGTTTGCCCGTCCCACTCGCGGTATGCATAATTGCATTAAAATCTCCTAGTAAGGTCCATGGTAGCGTGTTAACACTTGCAAAGCCTACGATTTCACTCCATAGATGTTGCCATGTAAGGTAATAGTTGCTCCCATATATGATCGAAATCACACATTCGAACCCATTCAACCACTTTGTTGTAACAAAGATCGCTTGAGCGGACTTAGATATCAAGGTAATGTTAACTCGGGAAGGGTCCCATCCGAGCCACACCCTGCCTCCTATGGAGATATCGTTATTGTCAAGCCATGTCCAGTCCTTTAGAAGGGTTCTCTGCAAGTCAGTCTTTTTGGCGGATGCAATTTTGGTTTCCACTACTCCAACCACACTGAGTTTATACTTATTGACAAAGTGTCTGATCTCGCGTTGCTTGAGTGGGTCATTTAACCCTCTAATATTCCAGCAGCCTAGTCGAATCATTTGGGAACTTTGGTATTGAGGAGTTGTTTGACCCCTGTGTTATTGCACAATGTTTTATCTTTCCGCAGTAAGTTCAGTTTTGCTTCATGCCTGCCAACATCCGCCTGACCAAGTTTCTCAGGTTTCGAGCTTGTTGGGGCATCATGGCAAATAATGGTGTGAGTATCCTGCCCTTGACCCTCACTTAAACCATCAGTTCCTGGCTCAGAAGATAAGTTCACCATAGCATTGCTGATTGCATCATCATATGTGCTCTTGACTACATCATCAGGTAAGTTCTTGACTACATCATTAGCTGAGCTCCTGCCTTCATCATCATGTGAGTTTTTGACAGCACCATCAGATGATCTCTTGTTGCTAGTTTCGCTGACCGCTTCCACCGGTGCCTCCGTGGTAGCGGCCACTGCAGGCACTGCGCTAGGAGGATCATGCAACTCCTTTTGTTCCATTGGGTTGTCTGCATTGTCAGTTGCTCTCTGAGGTCGAAATGTGTGTTTCTGATTCAGTTGTTCCCAGCCCTCATCATCATCTGGTTTCATGGATGCATTGGTCGTCGGCTTGTTCACTGGCTTATAAACTCTGGTGGGGGGGGGGGTGTTGTGTCGCCTTCGAGCATCGTTCTGTACCGTGTCCAAAGACATTGCAGTGTTTGCACTTAATAGGTTTCCAAGTGTACTCTACGCCAATGTTATATGTCTTTGCTCCATCCACCACTAGTGGGATTTGAGAAGGAAACACACTTTTAACATTTACTTCGACGCACACTTTCGCAAAGTTCATCCGTATCTTATCTTCAGTGGACTTGTCGAGCATAAAAGGGGTACCAATCGCACTAGCTATCGCTTCTATTCCTTTAGGATTCCAGAACAACAGTGGGATGTTCTTTAAGCACACCTATATGGGAACTGTGTTTAGGGTATGCACATCGTCCTCGAGGAAGGGTCTCCAAAGTCGAATGATGAATAGCCTGCTGGCTATGTGTAATGATCCTAGGTCTAGCACCTTTTCTTTGTCCTTTGCATCCTGAAATTTGAAGATGAATGTGTTCTCATTGTGCGTTTTCATATCAAAACCGTGTTGCAAGTTCCAGGTACGGGATAGAACGTCTTTCACGTAGCTAAATGCGAGGCGCTTGCCAACAAAGTTCCCTACTACATACTCCTCGCAGACTGTTCGTTCTTCAACAAAGTCCTCGGATTGCAACTGCACTATTGGCTTACCATTAGACATTGCTGGAGGTCTATATGCAAGCTGTGTTTTCCCGGTGCCCTTCTTGTTCGAGAGTATCTGTGCCCATGAGCGTGTGCTAGGTGGTGCATGAACGCATGTGGTAGAGGGGGACTTTGTAGGAGTAGTCTCTCCCTCATTCAATGGTTTCCCATTGTTTTCGACCAGGCGGGTCCTTGGCAGCCATCTTCTTCGTGGCAGGCGAACGTGCCATAAAGGCTTTGACTATCCCGTTTGTGCCATATCTTGCCTCCATCTCAGCAATCATCTGCTCGACCTAGGGGTCTAGTTCAATAGTGGAACCTATTCCATGCATCGGAGCGCCTCTCGTGGGGAACTTGTTTTGTGATCCTTCCCCACGAGAGGCAATGGGGTTAGGAGGGCGATCTTGATGATTCATTATCCAAAGTGCACAAGCACGCAAGTATTCATAGTCACAGCAAGTCGTGAAAAAAACCCTTCAAACCAGTATTACACGAAGGTGGTGTGGTGAGCAGTAAGTATATCTACTGTAGATGAACAGTAGATCGACAGAACTGTTCACGATCAGAGGAAGAAGATCAAAGGTCGCAAACCCTAGGTCTCAAAGATCGACATAACTGTTCATTTTCTTCGAAGAGGGTTCGCCCTCACACTTCGGCTCCGAAACTCTACAAAAGTGGGATCCTCATGCCAATGAGCCCATAGTCTGTTGCGTTTGATATTAGAAGACTGAACCACATCCTCTATCCGCTTCTGAGGCATGTCACAAAATATTTCCATGGCTGATTTGTCCTCATAAGAAAGGGGAGTAGTTGGAACAGAATTAAACTTACTTATAAGAAAGGGGAGTAGTTGGAACAGAATTAAACTTACTTACATGCCTGAACTCCCGCTCGATCATATGACCAACAAGCTCAAAATACTTCAAGTGCGCAAAAGCCATGAAGCAATATTTATGTCAGTACTTGAAGTCATCAGGCAGATTGCCAAAATAGTCCGGCAATGTCAACATGCTTGTTTATCCGAGGGGAAATGAGCAAATGGATCACCCTCAAAGACCCTCGAACACCAGCGTCCCTTGCCCTAATCAGAATGGCGATCACCATCCTATACCCGTTCAGCACGAGGCTTGTTGGAGCGCACAGAAGAAGATAATCCCTCATTAAGTTCCGCTCTCCTTGATCGACTCGGAATCTTAACCTTTGGAAGCCTCATCTTCTTTGAAGAGGGTTTGCCCTCAGACTTCGGCTCCGAAACTCTAAAAATAGTGGGATCCTCATGCTAATGAGCCCATAGTCTGTTGCGTTTGATATTAAAAAACTAAACGAAATCCTCTATCCGCATTTGAGGCATGTCACAAAATATTTCCATGGTTGATTCGTCCTCATAAGAAAGGGGGATAGTTAGAACAAAATTAAACTTACGTAGCTGCCTGAACTCCCGTTCGATCAGATGACCAACAAGCTCGAAATACTTTAAGTGCGCAGAAGCCATGAAACAATATTTATGTAAGAACTTGAAGTCATCAGGCAAATTGCAAAAACAGTCCAGCGAGGTCAACATGTTTGTTTATTTGAGGGGAAGTGAGCAGATGGATCACCCTCGAAGACACTCAAACACCAGTGTCCCTTGCCCTAATCAAAATGGCGATCACCATCTTATACTCGTTCAACACCAGCTAAGCGGGCGAAATACCGAGGTGCGCAGGAAGCTCCAAATTTCCTTGGTGACAGGAAAATGGACACCCGATTGGAGCATACCTTGTTGCAAACATATGAACCTTATTGAAGAGATAATGACGTCTGACTGACACCCAATGTGAAGAGCTCCAGATCGTCAGAGATCCCATATGTCTCACAAAGGTCTTCCAGATTGACTTAGGAGGGATTGATCTCTCCTCAAAGAACTTACAACTTTCAGCGAGCAGTTCATCAAAAAGCTGGTTCTAGCCTGCCATGGAAGAACGTACAAACTTTTGATTGTGAAAGTTGAACAAAGTAAAAAACGCGAAAAGCAAAAAGACAAAGCATAGTCTCTAAGATTGAAAGAGTAAATGAACTTAACTCTGCAGGAAAGGGGATCTATATAAATTATAAAATCATAATTCTCACCTTTTTTTTCTCGAGCAGACGCACGCCCAATTAATGAAGCGCACTACTCAATGAGGTGATTCAGACTCAAGCAAATCATGATCGCTTAGGTCATCTACGACATGACTTGATGGACTGACGAGCTGGCCCACCAACTCAAGGGGAGTAGCTGATGATACACCAACCATCATTTAATCCACGTCGTACGTGTGTCATGATGATCTCGTCAACAGAGCAAAGCGGGCCTGATTTCCCATCCAATCAGGCAAAGGTCATACAACACTAAGCCCATTTTGGTAGAATCCAGAAGGTTGGATCCAAATTGCAGTGCCCTACTAAGCCCACACGTCACATGGTCAAGACCAATACCCGTAAAGCCTAATCAGACAAGTATTTGGGGAATTGACCTAAGACGGGCAAACCAGCAGTATATTGGGGCCGATTAGGAAACAAAATATCGGAGCATAAGTTGTGCATATAAACTTGCTTGCATGGACAACACTCCAAATGAGAAATCTCTCCTGCATATCTAGGAGCACAAGTCATGTAGGAAACTCTCCTACATGAACGCCTCTCAACAAGGAAATGATCTCCAACAATATCTCTTTTCCTAAACTATGTCACCAAAAAGCCTAGCTGATCAATGACTCTCAGATTATAAATAAAATACATGATTGATGAACAAATGTATGCTATAAAACCTAATTTACAGTTTTAAGTTTTCTCATGCCTTGTCTGATTTTAACATCGAAGTATCATCGACTACTACAACGGTGGTCTTTGACTCACGTGTGCTCCTTGTGCAAGTCAAGGTCAAGGATAGCATGATTCGACTACATCAGGTACTTTTGAAACTTTGAAAAGTGGAGCTGAATACCAATGCAAAATAACAATTAAGCAATAAGGTAATATAGTTTCAAAATTGCAAAATAATTTTAAAAAGTTCAAGAGAACTAATAGAAACTTGATTTTCTTTATAAAAAAATTGTAAAATTATTATTATTTTATTTTTATAGCTGAATGTGTTAAGGGGTGCCGAACCCACATTCATGCGAGAAGGAAAAGTGTGTGGTTGTGCCAATGGTAAGGCCCATAATATTTCGATAAGATTGATTTGATTCTTATCATTTTTCTTTATTAGATAAATGAATATGAGTCAAGCTACGATTTTCAAGCACGACCGAAGATATGGCCCAACAATTAGGGTGACATGCCAAAAGAATGACATGATAGCCGTGTCATATGGTACCCGTTATATGGAAAGTGTGTGATCGTGCCAAATATACGAGTATATATACACTAGTATATGTTTATAAAGTTATTCAGAAGTTCAAACGATCGCACATAACTAGCATTGTTCTGAACGCTTTAAGCAACTACCACAAATGCAACCGTAAAATAAAATCACTAGCTTATTTGATTGATTAAAAAAGTTCAAAAAGAAAGCATGAGTTGATCCGATATGATTTGAGAAGTTTTCTTTAGATTTTTGTGAGTATGAAAAGATTTGAGAAATATATCACTTTTTTTTTCTCTTAATCTCGAGATTCATCACCCTAATAATGCACTATGGGATAAATTTTGGATTGTTGTTGCCTCAAATTACGTCGTTCAAGCCTATTTATGTTATTGGCTTTTAAGGATCCTTTGTCAAAGTTCATACGAAAACTTGTGTTCAAAATGTTAGACTGCAATTAGTTTAAACTTTAACTCGTAACGAAATCTATTAGAATTAAATTCAAAATCAAAATAACTAAAAATAAAAATAAAAATAAAAATATCCAAGAAGGCAATGGATTTATTAATTAAAGCAAAAGCATTTGGTCACCAAGAAAGACTTTTCTGTTTAATGACAATCACAAGTGTTTGTTTGTCTCGTTCAATGGTTGACACGACCGACCGACGGTAATTAAGTAAGGACGTATGACCTTCCTTTCAAATAATTTTATTTTTTTCATTTATTATTCATTACCAGCTTCATATGTTTTTTTCTCCTTTCTTTTCTTTCTTCGCTGTTAAGAAAAGATAAAAGAACGAACGAGCGAAGTTTGAGCTGAAAAACTTTCAGTCACCGCGAAATTAGGTTTTCTCTTTTCTATCTCTGTAAGTTGCTTTGGATTTCGCTCTCTTTTGTTTATTTTTCAATTCAATCTTTCGTTCTTTCAAAACCCTAATTGATTCGGTTTTGATCGTTTTCTTTACTTTCAAGAAATTAGGTTTTAAAGATTTCAAAATTTGGAGAAATTAGGATTTAAAGATTTCAAGATTTGGAGAAATTAGGTTTACAAAATGTGTAATTGGATTCAATTTGGAGAAGAACGAATTAATTGAAAGAAAAGATTTGTGTTGTTGTAGGGAGGATTGGAAAATTAGGGTTTGAGATTGGAGCAAACAGAGGCAGAGGAGGAGGAGGAGGAGGATAATGTGTATATTGTGTGTGGTACAGAAGTGGTCGCGGAGGGTGGCGACCATGCTTCCCTGGTTAGTGATACCACTAATAGGACTATGGGCGTTGTCACAGTTGTTGCCACCGGGGTTTCGATTCGAGGTCACGTCGCCGCGGCTTGCTTGTGTATTGGTTTTGCTAGTTACAATATTCTGGTATGAGATTTTGATGCCACAGTTATCAGGGTGGAGGGAGAGGAGGAATGCGCTTAATAGAGAGAAAAAGAGGTATGAGGCAATTGAGAGGGAGAAGCTAAGGAAGACGGCAACGAGACTTTGTAGGAACTGTTTGAGCCCGTATAAGGATCAGAATCCAAGTGGGGGAAGGTTTACGTGTTCGTACTGTGGGCATGTGTCGAAGAGACCGGCATTGGACTTGTCTGGGTTTGGGATGGATGAGACGAAAATTTCAGGTTCTGGGGTGTTTGAGAATTTGGTTACTAAGAGTGCTGGGAAGACCCCGTTGAATGGGAAGGTGAGGTATAATTGTCGAGGAAAGGATGGAGGTGATGATAGGTGTTCGGATTTCTTTGTTTGTAATAAATTGGCCTCGTTTTTGTTGAGCATAAGGTGGGCAAGGATAAAGAGTTTCGTGCTTGGTTTGTTGGCGGACAATGATTCGTTGAATCGAGAGTTTGATGAAATTCGGAAAGGTGATAATCAGTTGAATTTTGGTGAAAGCAAAGGGGAGAAAGCTCGTAGGAAGGCTGAAGAGAAGAGGCAGGCTAGGTTAGAGAGGGAGCAATTAGAGGAGGAAGAAAGGAAGCAGAGGGAAGAAGTTGCAAAGTTAGTGGAAGAACGGAGAAAACTGAAGGATGTGTATATGCCACCAGAGAAGGAATGTGGAAAAGCTTCAGCTCATGACAAGCGAAAAGATGGTAAGAAGGAAGCAGAAAAGAAGCGCCAAGAGAGAAGGAAAGAAAAAGACAGAGGTTCTAGTAAAAGCAACTCTGATGTGGAGGATCTTGATAAGAAGTCGGGCAAGGAAAGTGAGAAGAAGACTGAGAATGAACGACAAGACATTTCCAAAAGTGCGTCCGCAAACACTAAGTTTAATGCATCTGATAATGGTACAAAAGCTGTCACCAGGAACAATTTTAGCAGGGTAGCTGGTGCTAAATATTTGGAACGAGTAAAGGGTTCTATCCTTTCATCATCTAAAGCTTTTAATGGGAGTGGGTTTTTTGGAAAGGGTGCTCAAAGTTCTGCAAATTTTACTATAAAAGCAAACAAGCCGAATGGTTCTGTAGATTTTGTTCAAAGTTCTGTCAGTTGGAATTCTCCAGACCAAATGCCTAGAAAGTCACTCTCGAATGGAGGTGACAAGACGACTGAGGCAATTTCTCATATACCTGTAAGTTGTCGTCATTACTATTGTTCTATATTTGCCAGTATTACTTCAATAGGCTTAGTTGGTTGGTGAGAAGATGCTTGGTAATCTGATTATTAAAGGACTCCAGTTCAATCTTTCTCGGCATTATCACCATACGGTATATGTCAGCCTAACTATCAATCCAGCTGAAGTTTGTACAGCAGGGGCATATATTGGATGCCGAGACAGATTGGATAACTCTTGCAATTGCAAAAGTGAGAGTACCCATACATTTGTAATACTGAAAACTAGTAGTGGATAGTTCTAACCCGTCAACCTACGACTTTACTTCAGTGGCTTGAGAGGTTAGGCTTTATTGCCACTATGATTTTTGGTAAATGGTTTAATGATGTTATACTAGCGCTAAAAGTTATTAGGAATTCATCAAATCAGGAAAAGTGTATATTTGTGTATAATTCCTTATATTGGGTGACATGCTATCTTTTAGGTGGTCTCGGAGATAAAATCACAGACAACCCCAAAAAAATCGTGGCAACAATTGTTTACTCGTACTCAACCAGATCCTATATCTTCAAATGCAAATGCAATTGCGACTACAAATGCGAATGCAAATGCAAATGCCATAAGCAGATCCGAGCAGAATACCCAAGCAGTGGATCGAAGCCCTAAGTTCGCTGGTCCAGTGTCACCTACACATCCTTTAGACAATCAGACCTATTTCACACTGTCATCACCGTTTACTCACCCTTCTTTTCCGAATGCCTCAATCAGTACCACCCCAATTTTCTCTTCAGTTGCTGAACCCAGTTTTCCTATGTCTGGAAAGTTGTCTCATGAAGAGCCGGAAATTTTTGAAGACCCGTGTTACATTCCTGATGCTATATCCTTACTTGGGCCAGTTTCCGAGTCACTTGACAATTTTCCATTGGATCCACTGGCTGGGTTCGTGACAGATACAGGACCAAGTCTTCATTATTTGCAAAATGCACCTGCTTCTGCTGAAATCAATCGACCATCTCCAATTGAGGCTCCTATGTCACGGTTAAAAGTTGCAGAGGAAAGGCGCACTAACTGTAGTCAGAACCCATTTACCCAAAGCTCTCATGACGTGAGAACCTCCTTTGTGAATGATTCAAGTACAAAACGTGAACAGGGAACATGGCAGATGTGGAACACACCTTCCATTGGTCAAGATGGTCTTGGATTGGTAGGCGGAACTGATAGCTGGCTTTTACCACTGGGGCAGAACCCATCAAAACAAGAAAGTTTCACTTATTCTTCACCAAACATGGGTGTGATCTCAGAATTTGGAACAGAGAATTTACTTCCTGTCACTAGCTCCCCAAAGACGGTTCATTTCAGTGATTGTCAAGATGGTGGGACCTTTAGTCCTCTTGGCCTTAGAAATGAGATGATGTATGGAAGTCCAAGTAGATCAGCAACTACCCATCCGTATGAACTGTCTGCAGCCAATGGTTGGTTCAAGTGAGTACTCGTTACCTTAACCCTCTCTGTTATAACATATATGATGCATGCCTCACAATAAAGAAAGGTCTTTGTCATGTTATATGATAGACTTTGCCTGATATGATATATGTTTTATTTTACCACTTGCTTTACATCTGTGCATTGTTTTATAACTATTTTGTTCGATTTAATGTGTACCCACCAAACACTATATCTTTCAAATTGTTACGTTTTATTTAGTTAAGAAGTGTGTGGCGGGTGGTCTCAAAAGGAAGTAAATGGCTTTTCAAATGACAAGTCTATTTGGATTACGTACATTGGCGGTGGCCCTTGTGTAGAGTTTGATATGACGATGTAGCATGCTGTGTAGTTAAAATAACGTTATAACGCCGATATAACTCTTAACGTGGGTGAGCTGTTCTGGGTAATTAAATCGCCATTAATCGAAAAACGGGACTAGACCGTTCCGGTTTGTGTAAATATCGGCAGGGCTTCGCGGACTCAGCAAAATCGGCGAGTCGGCAAAAAATCGACAGGGCTTCCGATTTGCCCATTTTTTGATTTTGAAATTTTGTGTGTTTTTCTTAAAATTTGGCTCTTAAATTGACTAATTGTCTAATGACTATGATAGACATGTCTTCTGGAGGTAATTCAAACCCTTGTACCAATTTAACATCAGAATCAAGTACCTTAAAAAGGGCATCTGATGACATAGCATGAGAATGGGGAAAATGCAGAGTACCTAGCAACAAAAATTTGATATGGTGCAAGTTTTGCAAAACACAAATTAGTTCTGGAATCTCAAGATTTAAATAACATTTTGCGCATAAGAAAGGGAATGTGAGATCATGTCCTGATGTGCAGAATGATATGCGAATGAAGTGTGCCGAAACATTTCAAAATGTAAAAAAGAAAAAAATTGAAAAGGCTAGAGTTGCACAAATTCTTGAGGGCGACATTTTGTTGGGTGGAGAAGATAATTTAGAAGAGGAGCAACCAATATGAATTAGTGAAGTAATATAATTACAAATTTATAGTATTTTGATTAATTAATTATTTTGTATATGACTATGATTAAATTTAAAAATATATGATTTAAAAAAATATACCGATTATTTCTGACTATTCCCGATTAATTGAAAATCGCTCCTGGACCGCGAAGCAACCAGTATGAAATAGTGAAGTAATATAATTACAAATTTATAGTATTTTGATTAATTATTTATTTTGTATATGACTATGATTAAATTTTAAAAATATATGATTTAAAAAAATATACCGATTATTCCCGATTATTTTCAACTATTCCCGATTAATTGAAAATCGCTCCTGGACCGCGAAGCAACTGCGAAACGATTTAACTACCCAGGAGCTGTTACGTTATGACACTATCACGTTATGGTATCACAACTCCGATATAACAGCGTTATATGGCCGTTATTGAGATAACTTTTTTTTCAATAACACCGTTTTAACATTTTGTTATAATACATTAACAAAAATCACTTATTTAATTCTCGATCGAACCAGAACTCTAGACTCATAGGAAAGAAGGACCACAGCTCGCCAATCGCCAGAGAACGAGACATCGCCGTTTAACAAAGAATAAGATAAGACGAAGGGAAGAAGACGACGAGTCGATTGCACTCTCTCTTGCGATCTCGCTCTCATACTAAGGGAAAATGTTTTTTTATTAAGGTTTTTTATTTTTGAATTTAATGTTATGAACATGATTTACTTTTTTCACTATAATACATTAATATTTTGTGGGGGTGTTAAAATATAAAATTTAAAAACTATTCCGTTATATCTCGGTATATCCCTTTATAACCTATAACGCTCCTAGATCGTTATGAGTCCGTTATCCGTTTTAACTGCATAGGTAGCATATTTATCAAAATATTTAATAGTGACAAGCCATTGCAAGGATGTTTGGTTTTGCTTGCTTTGGCTGTTGACGCATTCCACAGTTTTATTATAAGCGAGTGACAAATTCAGGGAAACCAATCCGTATGCAAGAACTTTTAGATTTTGTCTAGGCAACAATGAGATGGGTTGTCTGTTGGTGTCTTAGGTCTCACCAGATAAGAGGTGTCGAATCTCGTGACGTCAATAAACAACTCGAAATTTGATATCAGAAGGATTTTTTAGAGAGTTGCTACATATACCTGACTATTTGATTTGATTGCACTAGCTCTTTGTTGCATCGATATTTTGGGATGTTTCGACTTTGTTGCACCAATCTAAAATATGTAACAACTTACATTTTTTAATAATAGAAACAATTTGGTGGTTAAATTTTCTCGTTTGTGATCATTAAAACAGAAGTAAATGTTATCGATAAATTAAACTTTAGGTACAAATTTAAATTTACGTACAAACGTCAAAGATACATTAACCATTGTCATAAGTTCTGTAATAAAAATATAAAGTGCAAAAGAGTATAATGTGTTCACTAAACACAAAGGGGGTCACAAAAAATACGTATTAAAAATAAATAAATAAATAAATGAGTGCATCAATTTTAAAAAGGATGTTGCTATATATACTCGATTGTTTGGCTCAATGCCCCTAACTTTATTTTCGATATTTAGCTTTTAAAATTGTTTAGTATACTCAATCACATTTTGTTAATCTTAAAATAAAACCACTTGTTGATTTAGGACTTCGTACGAATGATTCTTAATGTAAATTTTTGGATGTAGATTTCTTGTGGTTGAATGCATTTTTAATAGTTGCAATCACTTACATATCTTATAATTATTAACACTCCTAAAAGAAAAAATTTCATCACCAAATGGTTTCCATTTATTTAAAAAAAGGTAACTTGGTCTTACATATTTTAGATTGGTGCCACAAAGTCAAAATATCTCAAAATGTTGGTGCAATATAGGATTAGTGCAACCGAGTCAAATAGTTGGATACACGTAGCAACTCATTTTTTTATTTGTTGAGGTTTAAAAATGAAATTGAGTTTTTTTTTGGGTGGGTGGGGGGAATAATTTTAAGGGAACTTTCATTCAAGAGCAAAAGGAAATAGGCCTGTGTATCTGAGCCCAAAGCCAAATTGAGAAGTTTGGAGCGAGAGAGAGCTCAACTGAGACGAGAGAATGAATGATTTTAATTATAAAAGAAAAATCCTCGTACTTTGGGTCCACTACATACCTGATGCCTTTAAGGAATGTTAAAGTAAAAACAGGAGAATCTTTGAAGGGGTATCTGACCAGAAATATAGCTTTGGTTTGGCATTGGCATTGGGGAATTACTTGGGTTATAACAGACCAACCCTTCCATGTATGTGTTTTCAACTGGGATAACATTTTCTTTTTGTATTGAAGCTTAGGTTGTTGTGTTTTTCAGCTAGCTAACCTCCTCATTCACTCGCTGGTGTATATCCCCTTTGTTTTTAATGACATTGCCTGATTTTATCGATGAAAGAAAAATGGTAGCCATAATAGGGTCATGTTTGTTTAAGGTGTGTGAGTGCAATGACGATGCCCAAGTCATTATTTCCCATTTTAGAAAAACTTGAGCGAAAACGGAGGAAATCGATTTGAGAGAGCGTAATTGTCTTGGATTGGAATAGATGTGACTTGGACAAGGGCTTCTATCTTGTGCTTCAAAATGTTGGCAAGTGGATATCTTCCATTGTGTCAGTGACAATTTTTTTGGTTAATTGGCTAGAGAGATCCCCCCCCACCCACCCATCACAACAAAGAATTTGCTTCCTTATGTGGTTAGCTATATAACAAGGATACTTTGTTTAAAAACACCGTTCAGGTACACTGGAACACATGGTGGACACCCATGTTTTGATCTTAACTGTATATATCTTCAAAGGTTTCAACTTTTATAAATATTGTAAGCATTTTTATGGGAAATTGGTAATATATTTTAGCAGTGTGATCTACAAGTAATATAGAACAAATGGACACATTTATAGTCGAAAAACTACATAATATGGTAATGTACAAGCGCTCCCTCCTAACAGTTTTCAGTGAACGTTTATGACACATGATTTCAATGTTGTTGCATAGGTCGTTAGTTGTTTAGAATGGGCTTTCCATCTAGGGAAGTAACGGGTCACATGGGACTGCATGTTGATTTGGTTTCTGTGATGGGCGTCTTTCCTTTACAATCGACCTCACATCTCCTCCTTCATTGATAATGATGACCAAGGGAGCTGTGAGATTACTTTGTTTCATTGTTCGAAGTTGCTTAGGCGAACCTTGGTTTACTTGAAGCTCTTTTGAGGAGTTCGAAAACTCTTCCGTGTCTATATCCAAAGGAAGGAAAATTCCCCTGGATCCAAGGAATGAGTTTTCGCGAAATTTCGACGTAGATTTCGTTTTTTATTTACTAAAAGAAAAAGGGGCGAAATACAAATTCCCATTTGATCGAGGAGTTTTGTTGCGATTTTATCAAACCAAATTTGTAGACGGTTGAAAATTTTCAATGTAGTGCTCTGCTTTGCCCGTCTTCCTCCTCCCTGTTTCCCCACCTTGCCACTCTCTCAAACGATCTGTTTTGGTCATCCCAACCTTGCATCCATCCTCTTCCCAATCGATCGGGATCAAAGATCTGGTTCTCCTCTGTGTTTCCCCACCTCGTCAATCGATCTCTTTTCCAACCTCGACTCCATCCCCATAGGAAACCCATCACAAGAGATGAAACCCAAGAAGAAGTAGAGAGAGACTATTGTGTTGTTGAGATGTTTTGGTCGGTTTTTTTCTTCTTTGAAAAAGTTAAAAATGGGAAAAGGAAAGGTGAGGAGGGAGGACATGGCAAGTGTCAGATACCATTTTTTTTATTGGTTTTAGGCTTTTAGCAATTATTTATTTACTCCAGTCCAAGCTCTGACCCAATTAATCAAAGCTACTTGCCCATGATTCTATCCTCAAAAGAATTAATGATAATTGGTGGAAATGGAATTAAATGAAAGTGTACTGGTGACTCAAGTGGGAGAAAGCAAACACATCTATAAAGCATATTCTTTCTTGGAGTATGAGCAAAATATTTTTTGTTTGGTAGGATATAGTATGGCACGGTAGGATAAAGAGCATGAAGTTGTTTCATGGAAATTGCAACTACAATATGGCTTGGGGTTTGGAATTGTGCAGGGGGACTTGGTTGGCTGGACCCAAATCATTCTCCTTACATTTATCCATCATGTTTGTTATCCAATAATGGCAAGTGCCCTTTCTAATGGATTTTCTTCACATATTTCATATACCTTCGAAATTTATTATACATGTTTCATGTATCCTCAAAATTTTTACGTTTTCTTTACACATAAAAAATTTCTTAAAATCAGATGACCGAAATCCCTTCGAAAACCGAGATCAGAATCCTTGCCTGGATTTAAGTTTGTTGTTCGTTGCTGCACATGGGGTGAGAGGTTTGTAATGGATCTATTGCTTTGCATGACACTAGGGATCTCTGTTCCTGTTATTTAAGGGTTCTTTGGCACCTTTGTGTAAATTGGGGTGCTATTTTATTTATACCTTAGTCCTATTAAGACACACCCATCATCCATGTATATCTTTTTTTTTTTGTTGAGGGCGTCCTGAAAAAGTAGTCAAACAAATGTGATGTAAAGAGATGTCAGTTAGGTGTGGATTGAACCCAATTGAAATCAAATCTTTAATATACTAATCAAATATGCTTGTATCCTTTTTTGAAGCCCATTCAGTTTGGATACCTACACGTTGAGTCCGCCATTTTGATTTTGTTAAAAATGTGCAACCCACAATTTGTGATAATGATTCCATGAAACCGACCATGTGAGGATCCAGATCATCATGTTCACGTATCAGAGTTAGAATTGTCAATGTGACAGGAAAGTACATACTTAGTGCCCCTTCTTTGTGTCTTTGGAGATTATGCCGTTTACGATGAAATGAGGGAACATACAGATCACCTCCATAGTTATTTTGCAAAGTTCACGATCAACTGGTTCCATTATTGGTTGGCCTATCCCACATCCCTGCTTGCCATGAGATATCTTTCGAAGGTTCTAAATATTGCACATCTCAACGTATATGGCAATAGCAAGTAGTATGTACTAGTAACTGTTTGTTTTAGTAAAAAATAGGTTATGCATAAGCTTATAACTGGAAAAACAAAATATTTTAATGTATGGAATATGGATTTTTTAGGCTATTTAATTGTTCTTTTAGTCGACTTGTCTTGACTTATTGTACCCATGTCGCACACCAATGCACTTATCCATTGTTATTGTAAGTAACATTGGGTAAAACAAAATATTTGGTTATCATTTACTAATTTGCACTTCTCGAGATTGATACACAATATGGTCCAAAAGGTGATAATGAATAGATCCCTAATTTGCCGAGCACCACAGGATTTGAAGACTTGTTTTCATCAGCTTGTGAATGTAAGTGGTGCATTGAGTAGCTGAAATGCCATTGCACAAGCAAAGTGTAAGTGGTTTCAATTTTGGTGTTATCCTCTTCTCAGTTTGGACACTGGAGAACTTCCTTCAGCCCTCAAGAATATGTAGCATGTCATCCGTTGTCTAGTGACCCTAAAGTTTGTGGATGTTTTGTTGATGACTTTTCTACTCACGTGCATCTTCCAGTTTGCTTCTTCCTTAGTTCAGTTGAGCCCCCATTATGAACTTAGTATCTGAACTTTTTGCCTATTAGAAAGGCGCAATCTTTCACTTCATAATTGTTGTGATGATTCTTTCTTTTAATGTCCTCGTTGACCCCTTGGTAAGTAACACAGGGAAGATGCACTTATTTAAACATCACATTCAATTTCGTTCTTGTGGAATTTGCTAATTGAAGAGAAACTTTAGTACTGTTCTTTTACACTATTCCATGAACTTTACTAAAGTGATTTGTGCATCCCCCTCTCTTCTTTTTTGTTTGTAACTAAGGTATTCTCTGTGCTGTTGGCACGATAAAAGTTTAAAACTTGTCAAAACAGATCACCCTTAAGTTTTCATCCTTCATACTTACATGCCTAATCACCACCATCAACAATTGAAGAAAAAAAAATAAATATCAAAATGTTGGTTATGAGAATTGAACCCATGCAACTCTTGATGTTTTAAGTTTTATACGATTCGTTAGATTCATATATTTGGATTAATCTCAGTCGTCTTTATCTCCAACATCAAACACCATCCTGATTTGTAATATAGATTGTATTCAGTATTATTAACAACTTCACCATATGCTTTTGTGGACATGTTTTAACGAGTTTTATCCTCCAATCTCCATGATCAAATCATATGTTCCTGGTTGATATTGCATTAGTACGAAGATATGTCCATGGAATGATTTTCTTCTTTAATCCCGTCAAAGAAGTCCATTGACCCCTTTAGTTCCGGCACTTCATCTAATGTGGGTGTAGTAGCATAAAATATCACAAGGTCAAGAAGGTGAATTAGGTACATGTGATGATATAAAATGAAGGATAGACATAAACCATATTAAGTATTTGCCAGGAGCAGAAGAGCAATGGCAGAATTGGATTAAACCTGGCATGTAAGCGACTTCTCAAAAGCCCCCTTAGCCACGCATAGTGGACCAAGTCCCAACAACAGCACAGGCCACTAACAACAGATGCATAGACACAGTAAAACCCCAAAAGATTATGTTTATTATAGACTGTAAGAAGGATGTATCGAATGAAAAACCTATAAATAGGGGATCATTTGACTTTTGGAAGTCAATCAATAGTCGGAGTCCTAGATCAGAGTAGAAAGAAGTATCTCTTGTTCATACAGCTGGTATGCCTCAACACAGGTTGTGAAATTAGCTTGCAGCATAGTACTACTCTGTTTTTGTTTTTCCTCGTGAAAACAACACAATCTTCTCTTTGGCATGCTATTAAATATTGCCTCAGATGGGTATACTTGGGTAATGTGTCCGAAGTTCTGTAGCAGTGGTGACATCTCTGGTTGTCTTGAGCATTTCCTGCATCTGACTCAGTGCATGGTGATTATGGTTGTTTGACTGACATGCATGCATGTAGTTAAAATACTACAGCCGTTTGAAGCTAGTGTGTTTGTTAGCCATGGGGTTGACATTTTCTGATCAAATCGAGATGTTGTACCCATATTACACTCATTCTACATGATTGGACTTTCATGGGATTTGTGATTACATGATAGTTATTTGGAATTTCCTGAATAATTAATATAAGTTTTTTTCCCCGGAGTGTCCATGTGTGCATGTGAGGAGTCTTTACCTTTTCTAAAAGGATCCCTTCACTCTCAAATTGTATAGTTAGCTAACATGACTTATTGTAGATCATATTTTGCATTTTTATCTTTCTCAGATGATACTGATTTGAATTTAATATCGATCATGTTCTTTGTTCTGATTTTGCAGAGATGATTCTACTGTGCATGCTTCAGTGGAAAGTGCTGGAAACTCAACTCTTGGAAGGCCTTACAATGGGGGCCTGTTTAATGCTCCTGATGTACAGTCATTTTGGTCTTCTAACTGAAAAAGAAATTGAAAAAGAAATGACAGTTCCCAGTTGTTCCTTTAGGCAGCCTTGCCTAATCTGAGTTAAAAAAACTGGTTGCATCATATCTTCTTAAAATGGGAATCATGGTCGCTCACATTAATTGTCATGCTATATAACTGACTTAATTGCATTGATTCATCCTCTGCAGGTAGCTAATTATGTCTCGTGTTTATGGGTCCTTTTTTCAGAATAAGGGATGAGTGAAGTTAGGGTGAGTCAAAATAGTTTGTCTTATAGCTCCTTTCAACAAATTATGTCAGTGACCCCTCCGGCTTAGTAAGGTATCAGAGTTACCAGTCTCCTGGATTTCCTATTTTGAACTTATGCAAGAGTTCTCTAATGAAGCCCATACCTTATTGGTGATGATTCCTTCCCAATGAGTGTTGTAATTACTGAAGTAGAGTAGTCTGGTTTTGTTGCACAGATGGAAGGTACCAGTGCTGATTCATTATTGTTACATCTATTTAGGCCCAGAATTTATTTCAAGCATTGGTAGGGTTGTATCTGTTGCGCTAGAATCTAGTACTTCAGAGCTATGGGGAACTAGAGATCTTTATTGCTTTAACTAGGGTGGTACTCTCTAAGCTTGAGGGGAGATTCATTGTACAGATGGCTAGGCTGCATTGCAAAAAAAAATTTTGATTTTCTGAAGTGGAAACTCTCTAATGGTGAGAGCATAGCCATTCCAAGGTGTAAAATGCACAATAGTTCATCTTTGGGTGCGAATCACACTTGACCAAAGTGCGAAAGACAAAGATGTGGTGAAAGTGAATTCTTATAGGATATGCGTGTCGCAAGCAAATATTTGTGCATGGCGGTGCAAATGCACTTGCATTGTGATCCTGATCCTCCACTATGGGGGAAACCTAATTTGGCAAATAGGGTGGCCTCTTAAACATATTTGGTTTACAGCTTTATGAACATGCTAATGCGTACATTTTGAGATGGGTTAGGTTCATTGCTTAGGATATTGACTTTCACGAGTACATATTATCTCTTTTGATTGGTTAAGAGTATTTTTATTTTCATAATGGTACAAGCACATTGAAAAGGAGTCCAAGTATTATACTATTTTTAAGGTTTTACTAATTCGGATTAGCAAGCTGCTTTATATTTATAGGTGATAATGACATCTTAGTGGGAGTGCTCTATATTTACAGGTAATACTTACATCTTAGTGGGAGCGCACGAAGTTTTCAAAGTTTAAATCCTTTCTAATTTATTTTTAGATGGCTAAGAGAAATAAACAGTAAGGTAGAGAGAAATGTAGCAATTGGTCTTTAAGGTGGTGATTGTCTGTTACTTTGTTATTCGCCTTATGTTTTTAGAGCACTACTACACTACAGTGTCTGGTGGCCACCAAGCACCGTTCATTTGCCTTGAGATATGAATTATCAGACACAACACTAGTACACTTAAGAATACTCTGCTAATTTGAAGAAGATAAAGACCATGTTGAATGTTGTTCTAATCATGGAATGAGATTTTGCAAAAAATCATTTTTTTTTAAATTTCGAGATTTCTTTTTCTGAATTTTTTTTAATAAATTTTGCAATTTTTTTAGTTATCATTTGTTTTAATTATTTATTGATTTTGAAACCACCCCTCATTTTCTAATTATTATTTCTTTTACATATATATTGATTTTTGAAAATACCCTTTGACTTTTTAATATATATTAATTTCATTTCTTGAAATTCATTATATATTTTTTTATGTATTCTCGAAATTTCTATGTTTTGTATTTTTTACACACCGAAATAAAATCAGGAAATCGAAATTAACTCGAAAAATAAATTGCAATCCTAAATTTTAATCGCACTCGACACTTCCTATTCAGAATTTTAAAGAAATGAAATTCAAAGTGGTCACTATTTACTAACTTTCCTATAATTTATCGTATATCTACGATCGTGGAATTACCATTTGGCAGACGCAGATGATGGAATCAGCCATTTTTGTAAATGGACCGCACTAAAGAATTTGCAAAGTAGGTTACTAACTCTAAAGGACGCAACAATGGAAAGTTTCAAGGATGATGCACAAGTAAACCACTATGATGAGAAATAGTTTCACCTACTATACCCTTCCAACATAATTTTAGAACCCACGCCTCATGTACTTTCTTGCACCCACAAATCCCAAACAAAATCCAAGGGCTCAAAAAGTTCCATTAAGGTCAGTTTGGTTGCAGAGAAAATAAACATGAAAATTGAAACAATTTATGTAAATTCAATTTAGATGTCTTTTTCTCGGACTTGGATTTCCATAAAACAGTCTTATGAAAATTGATTTCCTATCATTAAATAAACAATCAAACAGCTGAAATCTGTATAACAAGGAAAATAAAATTCAATTTTCAAGGAAAATGGCTAATCAAATAGACCCTTAAAATACAAATGAAAAAAGTGTGGTGGATGATATCACAAATAAAAAATACTAGAAAATCAGGTTTTTGCAAATCATGTTTTGCAATCAAGGTGACGTGACATGATCTTGAGAGAATGATTTAATCTTCAAAGTATTTATGTGTATCTTGAAGTTGTAAAAACTTTCTCTAATGATGTCACATCATCCTGGTTGCAAAACCTGATTGTAAAATCTAGTTTTCTAGCCTCATATCATCACAAATACACGATTTAAACCTTGCCGACAACATTTCCGGGGCAATTCGTCTAGAGAGTCATGTCAGGCGTGTCAGACTTGCGTTAGGGAGTCTCAATACCCTCCATCATCCTAGAGATCCTCACAATCCATCCATCAATCAAACACAAACACACACAAAGAGGCTCCCTAGCGCTGATTCAGCGCTAAGGGATTGAATCTATAGAAATTTTGTTTCACAGTTCGTCTAGAAATCCAAGCCTGTGCCATAGAGTCTCAATACCCTCTATTATTCTAGAGATTCTTATAATTCACCAATCAAGCACAATCACACACACAAACCGCCAATCAAACACAATCACACACACAAAGAGGACTCCTGACCCCAATCCGACCCTGATCCGACACTAGGAGCCTTACTCTCTAGAATTTTTGTTTCGAGTGAGAGGGTTTAACGGATAGATAAATATATATTTATATATATAAACCCTCATTTCATTTTTCCTTGGTCAACCCACCACCAACTATTACCTCCATTTTCTTCCTTTCCACCTTTTTTTTCTCTCATTTCATTCCTTCTCTCATTTGCTTGGCATTCTTCCTTCTTATTTGGTGGTGGCTGCAAAATGTGCCCGCTTAGAATCATTCTAATTTTCCTCTCCGCAACTCTTGCCGGAATTTTTTTGATAAAGAACATCAAATCATCTCAACCTGACCTTCATAATCTTGATAAATCTCACGAAGAATCTTCGCCTTCGGAGGAGCCTCCTCGATCATCCAAAGTAAGTTTTATAGTTTAGAATTTTTAGGGTTTCAAGCAAATTTTAGATCTCTGAATTGAAATTGAAATAATTGTTTTTGTGGTTTTCAGATTTCATCTGCAATTTCTTCTGGATTTTGGACTTGTGTTGACATGGCCAGCGGACGATATTTATGGAGGAATTTGGTTTCTTCGAATCCTTCGGCGGCATCGGCCAAGCAATCATGAAGAATTGGTGAACAATCTTTATTTTTAAGCTCCTCTTCATGTTCAATTTGTGACTTTCGTTATTGTGATCGTGTTACTTGTTGTGGTGTTTGAATGTGTTTTTAGATTATATAAATTGTATGTTACAAGTTAAATTTAGGTCGTTAGAAGAAATGTCTGTATTCTGTAGTGTGCAATGTTTTTAAAAGTGTTCCTTGTTCTTCTTGTTGCCTAATTTTGATTATGTTTTTGCGCTTGATATTAATGAAATTGTGGAGAATGCAATAATTTCAAGTCAGTATCGGAAATTTGACAGAAATAAACAGTAGTGTTTGTTTAGGTGTAAAAAATTATTGATTAGAGAGGCTATACACAAAAGAAGAGATGGAGGTGCGGACATCTTCAATTTCAATTCCAATTCTGGTTTGACGGACAAAATACTGTAGTAGGTAATGCTTTCGAGAAATGATGGAAGTGTAAATGACTTACCCTAATGTGTTTGTCACCAGAATATGTTAAAAGATGATTTTATTTCAGTATTCATGCGATTACAATGAAAGGAATGACAGGCTTATGCCATTACCAACCTTTTAAAGATTAACTCAGACTAATTTGGATATTAGTGCGCTGCATAGATTTGATTTCAATGAAGATCCAACAGATTCAGCACTGACATTTCCTCCGTGTCTCGTTTGAAATGGTAAAAGCAAGGCATAGGGGATGCAGGTATGACCTCTTGCCGTCACCAATTATCAGGTTATAGCTTACATGTATTCCTTTCTCAAGGGAAAGAAAGTTTGATATTCTTACAAACTTGTAATTTGGATATTGGATCTGTCTTAGTATAAATTCAACCTTTTTTGTTTTCTACTTATTGCAAGCCCTTGTTTCATGTATCTACAATTCAATGAGTTGCACTGAAAAAGCAATGAAAATACTGAGCATCTTGGATTGCTCGCCTTTCTTTGTAACTGTGAAGGCTTATCTCAAATTATGGTCTGTTGATCTGGTCAGTAAACAATGAAAACCTATATTCTAACACCACTTCCTTTAAAGGCCATGGAATTATCCTACTGACAATTCTTGATTATCGCTAACTGTTAGTGAGAAAATCAATCATGTCCTACTAATTGCTTGTGATGAATACTTCCATCTATTAGTATCTGGTGTTTATGGCTTGAAAATATAAGATCGACTCTAAGCTAATCAACTCTAAGCTAAAAGAAAGCAAAAGCTATAGGTAGGTAAGCCTTTGTTTAATTTAACGATGATTTTCTCATTCAGAGGACTCATTTGAAGATCCAAGTAATAGTTTGTAATACGAAATAGCAAGGTTTGAAGCCAGTTAGAGTTCTGAAGTAGAAGGTAAAATTGAATTCCTTAAGGGTTAGAATGTTGGGGGCGAGCTGGTTCCACAGAGTCTCTCAGAGATGGAAAACAGTCGGAGGGCAGGGGAAGGGAATGTGGGGGAGCTGAAAATTTAGTCTCATGTGCATTACTAAACTTGTGAGCAAAAAGGGTTTGCTGAGATCAAGTGTAAAATTAGTTCTACAAAATTGGATTCCTCGTTTCTTTTGGGTTTGGTTATCCAAACAGTTCCGATGTTAAGTGCTGTAGTTTGGCTCTATGGAGCCCATCCTTTGTTGGTTCTGTAACGCCCTTCCTTTTCTAGTCATTACTTCCATTGATGAACTTATCCTGCAAACTTATTTTGCTTGCCTTTGGACATATCGATGTTTGAGGTCTGAGCTACTATACTTGAGTAGATTTTGGTTAAATCTTTTCCGTTTCTTCATTAACTTTTTCTAACGTGACGCGTAATATCTTATAAAGGTTATACTATGTTTGCTGCAATATTATCCATTGAAGTCATGTAAACTGTCGCAGATGCAAGATATCCCAAAATGTTAAACCCAATGCATTTATCACTGCTAGAAGCTCGAATGCAAAGGGCATGTTGTTGACAGAATTTAAACAACAGAAAGACTCAGGTTTCTTCTTATGACTGCTCTACATACAGAAGTGGCTGAGACTTCAACTAACAGATTGCAGATTGTTGGTAACAAAACCAATGGCTATGCGCCTACGCCATTCTGCTAGCCATGGTTGACACTTGGCTACCCATCTCCTCTAAGGTGATGTTTGGTCTTAAAGAAAAAGTTCCAGCTATAGAAGGATTTGAGGAGAGGACGGAGAGAGGGAGAGAGGGAAATAGTCATCATCATTTTGATAATTTGCATATGCCAATATGTATAAAAAGTCTTACAAACTATTTAGAATTGAAATGGAAACATAATAAAGTTGCATAGCATAAGAAACAAACAAGAAAATTAATGTAAACTAGTTCATCACTAAATCACTAAAAAAGAAACAAACAAGAAAAACATCAGAGCATAATGTAAACTAGTTCATCAACTTCTCATTGGTTTAACTTTGGAAATTTGAAACAGTGTTTGAAAAATTAATAGTTGAATTTGAAACAGTGTTTGGAAAATTGCAATTTGGTTAGGCATCGCTCAGCAGGTCTTATTGGTGTAACTTTAAAAATTTGCACCAAATTTCGATCCATATGCTAAAATATCATGATCTATACACTGAAATATTACTTATTATTGTTTATTGTGAAGAAAAAAATGCAGCAGAACAGATCATATAAAAAAAAGGAGCAAAACAGATCATATAAAAAAAAACAGAACAAGTCATTAAAAAAATGAGTAAAACAGATGATATAAAAAGGAGTAGAACGGATCATATAAAAAAGAAGGCAGTAGAACAAATCATATAAAAAAAACACAGCAGAAGCTGTAGAACAGATCATATAAAAAAACACAGGAATGAGAGGGAAGAAGAAGAGAAATGAAGAAGAAGAAGAGAGAAAACATCCTGATATGAAAGAGGCAACATCTAATTTGAAGAAGATGAACCTGATTAGAAGGAGAAGAACACACACAACAACAACAATAGCCCCTAAGGAGCCGTTCTCTTGTCTAAAACTCTAAATACCCCCCTCTTAACCTTAAAAGACAAGTGGATTGCAATAGACTTTTGGTTTTTAAGCTGTAAATGGGCTGAGGCGGCCCGAGGCGGTCTGAGGCAGTCTGAGGCGGTGAGGCATAAGGCGGTCCGAGGCGGATGTCTCACTTCACCGCTCCTCCTTGCATCATTTTGAGGCATTTCTTTGCCAAAACGCCTCGAGGCGCACCTAGGCGTCCGCATTAACAACACTGGCGGCGCGACGACAAAAAATGAAAAATTACATCCAATTCACCATGAAGTCCTCAAAAGAATATATTCTAAACTCTTTTAACTTATCGATGTTTAGCGTGTGTTACGTTTGTATCTGATATGCTATATTATGGTTTAAGTAATGATATAGACCTATATATAAATAATTTAAAAAAAAACCTATAATTTACTATTCTGATGATGATGACTGTGGGAATATACTAAGAACAATTATGTATTTTATATCTACTTATAATTTTTTTTCCCACCACTTTACAAATACTTATTACCAACTTGCAGCTAATAACCACTTATTAATATGTTATCTTCTTATGTTAAATGCCCATTATCGTAAACGGGCACAAGTGTTAACCATGAAAATTAAATGCTCCACCAGTTCATCATGCCAGAAGTATCAGAGAACGAGTTGAAATTCTGTGAAAGTGATGTAAATATTGGTTAATAGACCATCATTTTGGAATTTTTCAACCACGTCGTATTTGGAAATATATTATGTGGTTCATTCTATGTACATGTTTGTGTCGCTGTAGATCTATCGATCAGCAAGGGGATGAACCATGCAAAAGAGAAACGTTATCTCAAATACATGGTTCAGGATATTAGTTTCATTTTCACGAGTTACCTTAGGGTGCATAAGTTAAGGTAATGAAACGATGTACATGGACACCAGTCATTGGGATTATTCATGCGAGTCACCAAAGAAAAGAAAAAAAGGCTCCTTTATATCATGTTTATTATCCTTGAAAAAAATTGGTGACACACGCAAGTAAACGAGTTTATCTTAATCTTGCGGCGCGTATTATATTACTTAGTATAAGATTTTTGCAAAACAAAATCTTATAAAAATCGGATTGTTGTTGTGACGACTCACCTTCTGGAATGAATTTTTAAAACATTATGTCCCACATTCATAGTTGTTAAGCAGAATATTTTGTCATAATTTGATCTAAATGATGAAGTTGTTGAAGCCTTGTTCAAGAGGTTGCCACATGATGAAGTTGTTGGTAAGCAGATTTTTGGATCAAGTGGAAACTTGATTAATCCTAGTTGTCCTGTTTAGATTTGTAAAAACATACATAAAGATCTGGAGAAGGTTTCTCATAACTGGATGAGGGCCTTATCTTGTTGGAATATTTAGCTAACTTCGCCATGTGCTTATCCAAGATAATATCGTGTGAATTTATAGTGTAATTGTACGATTGGTACTCACTGATATAGTTATAATTCCACAACCTCGCTCTCACTTGATATATGATTGGATTCACCCTCTCTACAAGTTCAAACTTTTAGAGAATTGACAATTTATCAATGTATCATAATATTTTCCTCAGGGAAGTATTGGAGTATTAAGTGCATTCCAATTATCCACAGGTGTAGTAGTAGTACAATTGGTACCTACCAATCTCGCTTTCACTTATATATGATTGGATTCGCCCTTTTGTTAGCTATTAACAAGTATGAGCATTTAAAAAAACAAGTATAAGCTTTTTGAGATTTGGCAATTTATCAGTTTTTTTAAAATAATAAAAAATAAAGTTTCTAGTTTTCAACACCAGGTGCCTAGGAGAGTGAACACTTATTCGATCCCAGCTTGGATTTTAAAGGAAGATCTTTCACCAAAAGAAACTACAACCCTGTTAACCGCAGAAAATTTGCAAGATCTTTTGTTGCCCAGAGAATTTTTCTTCTTAGCATTTGAAAAACCATGGAGGCAGCAATTGCTCCATTGCAAGGAAATGTAATAACAGGAGCAGAAGACATGAAGACATAAAGTGAACAATTACAGGAGACATCAGACTCAAAATAAAACAATCGAACATTTGTTAACCAAACACAAGAACATAGTTTAGATACAATAGTCACATATATAAACAAACACCGAAAACACATGCAACAATATTAAAATGAAACAGCGGACAGAAGAAATGAACTTCAGACAGGTTCCCGAATACTAAAGTGAAAGGCACTGCCGTAGGAACACACTCAAGAAATCTGCTAGGATTGAGGTGGTTATCGCTGCACCTGTAACTGCTTGTTGTTGCATCAATTGCTCCTCTGCTGCTGCACATCTTGAGACTGCTGCTGCTGGAGATGATCACCTTGCCAAGCCCAAACAATATCCTTCAAAGCTGGTCTTATCTCCTGTTTCAAAACTTTCTGATACTCCAGTGTATCACCATTGGATTTTTTCATCTCCACCAAATGAAAGATGGAGTGACTTCAAAGATTTCCGCATCAATGGCCAGCACTCCTTTCCTGCCTTCCCTTGATCCCTCCATTTTCAACAGCCCTCCGTCCTTCTTCCTTATCTTCATCCTCAGACGCTTGGCAAGATCCTCCAGTTTGGATATGATGGTTTTGGCAGGCTGCAAAGAGGTGAATCGCGCTTCTCTCTTGTTTTCAGTATCCTCGAACAGGCCAGACAGATCGAAACCTACTGAAAGGATATGATATCAAAAGCATTCAAGTTGCATGGTTTTGCTAACTCTTGCTTTGTCTCAGAAGGAGTATTGTTATTATCACTAGCACTGACAACTGTGTCTACACCTTGAGTACTGGTTTCCTTGTTTTCTACTTCAACTTTGGCAGCACTGGACTCGCAGCCCTTCTTGAACCAGGAACTTTCCATGATCTTTGCAATGGAAATCCTGTTGTTTGGGTTGGGATCTAAGATCTTTGACAAAAGCCTGCGCACTTCTGGTGGAACCAATTAGGGCATTTAAACTCAGCTTTGCCAATCTTCCTATACATCTCCATCAGATTCGAATCATGGAAAGGAAGATAACCAGCCAAAAGAACAAACAAAATCACTCCACAAGACCAGATATCAGCTTTAGCACCATCGTACCCTTTTCTGTTAATTACTTCTGGAGCAACATATGCAGGAGTACCGCAAGTCGTGTGGAGCAATCCATCTTGATGCTTACAATCAGCTAGAGCACTCAGCCCGAAATCTGAAACCTTAAGATTACCATTCTCATCCAAAAGCAGATTTTCAGGTTTCAAATCACGATGGTAAACACCTCTGCTGTGGCAAAAATCGACAGCGCTGATCAACTGTTGAAATATTTCCGTGCCACATCCTCTTTAAGCTTGCCTTTAGCTACCTTGTTAAATAGCTCACCGCCTTTAGCATATTCCAAGGCGAAGTAAATTTTGGTTTTGGTAGCCATTACTTCGTAAAGCTGTACAATGTACGGGTGTCTCACCATCTTCATCACTGATATTTCTCTCTTGATCTGGTCCATCAACCCAACCTTCAGTACCTTCTCCTTGTCAATCACCTTAATGGCCACGCTCTGGCCGGATTTTAGATTCCTCCCATAGTAAACCTTGGCAAAGGTGCCTTGCCCTAACATTCTCCCTAGCTCATATCTTTGCATCAGCACACTTCCTTTGTTATCCATTTGAAATTACAAAATCAAGTACACACTAATGTACTGTGCTCTCCTGCTACTATCACAAACAGTATCTACCTACACACGCAGGAGTTTCTAACTTTAAAAAGATTCACCCGTCTTCACAGTGGTCATGGTTTAACACGACAATTCCATCACACATAGCCCCATTGTGCACTTGGGCACTTAGCGGGGAAAAGGATTGAGTTATATTACCAATCTCATCAAGGATGAATAATAAGGGACGCTCAATCAGAGCTTTGAAGTCATTCACCTCAGATAAGAAATTTTTCACGCTGAAGCACATCTTTCAGCATTCCCTAGTATTTTTGTCTTTCAGTGTCAACAAAAAAATGTCGAGTTCTAAAAGAGTTAACCTGAAACCTTTGAGAGAGTTCTCCAACAAGCAAACTAAGAAGCCGAATTCACCAAATAGATACAGATACAGACCTGAAAAATACATACAAAAAGATCAAACAATCTGTTAGCAAATTCTACATAAAACTGCAATAAACTAAAATAACAAAGATCAAAACCAAGAGACTAAAAGTCCGTAACAGGCTGAATCCAAATTGAAAGGCGGGCGGGCGGCCTCTGGTGTGTGTGTTTGTGTTTGATTGGTGGATTATGAAGATCTCTAGGATGATGGAAGGTATTGTGGCTCCCTGGAGCAGGCCTGGCTCTCTAGACGGACTGTCCAATTTAATATTTACAACAACTAGAGAAAATTGAATCCCTCATATGTCACAAATTCTAACAAACAGATTCAAAACAAAAACTCAAACTCATGAACCTATAAACACAAACCCGTGTTTTGTTGGGAAAATAAATAAATAAAGAAATTGGCCATCTTCAACCCTTTGTATCTCTCTATTTTCAATCCATGTTCTCCATTTATTCTAAAAACACATAATCATCAACGATCATTGTTCCATACTTGTTAATTCTAATTGCAAACCATGAGTATCATCATTCCTAACATCAGTGGATCAAAGCTAAAGCAGCTCATGCTAGAAATTCAACACGAATTTGCAATTCTAAACGACCACACGACACAGAAACTTTAAAACCTATAAATTCCAACTAATGGTGAACAATAAATCATATTTTCATCTAAATATAAAAAAAATCCATAAAATTTTGTCAAATTCAAACATATAATCCATCCAGAAACGAATCAAATATCAGATTCAACATCTAACCTTCAAACAAACAACCAACCATTCATATCTAAAACTCGTAATATTAACTTCAATTCGACGACTACATAGATGAAGACATGCATCAAAATCAATCTGTGAAATATCACGGCATATTCAAAGAGATCCACATCTAAATCTAAATAGTAGAATCCATACACAATTTCTTGATTCTTCTTGACCAAAATTACCAAAGAAACAGTGAGATTCGATCGAAAATGTATGGCTTACCTTGCACTTGCACTTGCAATTCGTTCGAAATTTCGAGAGAGAGAAAGAAAGCGAGATTGAAGAATTGAAAACCCTAGCTTTTGTGCTGATTTATAGTAGATCGAATTCCCAATTTCGTCACGCAGACGAACCAAGTAAACAAGCTTGTTACGTAGCAAGAAAAATATTTAATAGTGAAATTATTGAAATACCCTTAATTCAGAAACTGTTTCTATTTGGTTTTTTGGTAATTTGGAAATCAATTTTGTAATATTGTTTTCAGGTTTACTTGCATCTATTAAAAAAATAGAAAAAGATGGCGATTTTGGACCGGCTGTTTTGAAGTTGTGGTGGGGCCCACGTGTGTTTGGTTTTCGCGTGGTCCAAACCAAACAGTCTATTGGTTCAATTTTTTTTAAGACCAGAAAAAAAGGATGAAACGTGGAGGTCGTCAGGTTGTAAAGTTGGACCGCATTGTGTGGTGTGCGTACGCGTGGGCTAATGGGCTTGGGCTTGTGTGGTGTGCGTACACCCATCCCTCGCCCCTTTCCCTCGCTCCCTCCCTCGCTCTGTAGCAAAGCTCTGGAACCTGTGAAGACAGCTATGAACCCATCTAACTGTCGAGGAGACAGCGAGGCACCCACAGGGGGGAGAGAGCCATTTATTTTTTTTGAGATGCGTGTTTGAATTATTAACACATGAAAAGTTCAAGCGCACATTCCGGGGCTCCCATCCCCCTATGGGGTCCCTCGCTGATTCCCTCGACAATTAGAATTTTCGGACAGCTATACATTAGCGACTCAGAAATTCTAAATGGCGAGGAAATCAGCGAGGAAAACAGCGAGGGAGGGGGTGTGATCGTTCATTTTTCTCGAGATGCATGCCAACATTTTTAAAATTCACAAAAGCGCAAATCTTGAGGGAGATGAGTGGTCACACCCCCTCGCTCACTGTTTTCCTCGACAGTTAGACAAGCTGTTAGCGACCTTGAGTTGTGTGGAGACAGCAGGGCTTCCTTCTCTTCTTTTCTTTTCTTTACTTTTTTTTTTGTTTTGTAAATTGATCGAATTGCGCCCACTTGAATGGTGCTCTCATAATCTCATCACCATTAAATGTTGGTGTCTCAAATAGTACCGTTGTCCTCGAATTCAAATTCAAATTTAAATTCAAATGGCTAGAGACGTGGATAAGATTTTGAAGTTTTCGATCATAAAGTTGAGTAGATAAGATTTTGTTGATGTAAATAGTACTAAGTAACAAGTTTTACTAAGGTTGTATGCGGTTGTATGATTCACGAGATTTACTCACTGATTCATCATTAAATTTGTATTTTGGAGATTTAGACTTTTTAAGGTTCAACCGAAGTTTTGGTATGAGTTAGGCAATTCAACATATGGTTTAGGGTCTATTCTAGATTACGAGGTTTCTAGATGGAGTTATGACTTTTACCATACAATCATACACTTCAAGATTAAGTTAAAAAAAATGCGTAGATATTGAAGAATGCGGTTGCACAACTCGTAGATGTCGACTTGAGATTCTAGATGCAGAGAGGGCACCTGTGTGTTACTGGATGAGTAAGGGAAAACAATATAAACTGATTGTTACATTTGTAGTCCAAAGATATATATAAATTGTCATGTCTTCCAAAAGATCTTAAAAGTTTCTTCTGTAGGCATTAGGAAAAAATGTATACTTGCGTATAACGAATGTGATTTCTTGAAATATATCAAAATTTCAAGAAATATTTTATATTTGAAGTTACTGGAAATCTCTTTCAGAATTCAAATATGTTGAAGTTTTTTTGAGAAAAAATATAATTTAATATTTGTATATTTTAACATGTTTGTAATTTTATTTTATTATCAAAAGTTTGTTTCTTATATAATATGTAGTATGTATGAAACTACGAGTCGTGTAAATTTTTAAATTTTTTTTTTTATATAGTATTTAAGAGTTTAAAATACATATCATATATTGTTAAATTCGAATTCACAACCGAAATTTTTAATTATCTACACAAAACAAAATATTTCTTAAGATATTAACTAAAGGAAATCACAATCGGTGCTTGTGCATCACATGTTAGCTCCATTTCCTCATGTCCATGACTTCAATAAACTTTACAAAAGTTTGATTTTGATTGTGGTCAAATTGAAGTCTTAAATGGTGTCCTTAATACATTTTATGGCATGGGAATCCTTTTCTCACCACTCAATAATGAACCCGTCTAAGTGTCGAGGAAACAAGCGATGGACTCCACAGGGGTGGGGTAGGGTGGAGAATCGTCCATCCCTCTCGGAATGCATGTTTGACTTTTCACGCACGCATCCCAAAGTTTTAAGTGCCACGTCTTGAGAGAGATGGACGGCTCCCCCAACCCTATGGGATCCCTTGTTGTTTCCTCGCCATTTCCCTCAACAATTAGAATTTTTCCTCAATAATACTTGGAAAATAAATATCTTTTTTATTAAAAAAAAATCCACAAAGTATATTGCGGTTTTACAGTTTCACTCCAAACAATAACTAAGCTACATTGTCAATTTTTTGCTTGGATGCAATCCAATAAGCTAACATAACATGTTTGCACTAAAAGGCTTAAATGACTTTCTTTCAATAGCTTGTATCCTTTGAACTATTTGATCAAATAGCTTACACACCAATAATGTTCATCTTTCCTGTGGTTGGTTGAATTTTTTGCTCATCATCAATTGCAAGTGAAGATATGAAAATACTCTTCTGATGCGTCCCGATCATATTCTTCTTAAGATCTGATTTGTAAAACAAGATTAGATTGCCAAATACCACCTATTTAGTAGCCAAAGACACTTTGATACTTACGATAGTTAACTGTGAGAAAGAATGAACTTGGACAAAGCATACTTGTATTATGTTTACATACCACTTTCGTGAATCTATCATTTACCTTATATAATGTAAGCAATTAAATATGTGTGTGACTTAAGTATGCAAGGTGTGCTGAAGGGGTGTTTTTCACAGCGGTCTCCTCTTTCATTGAGATGCGTCCTTAGGGGAAGTGATTCCCACTATGATTTGTCTTTTCGTAACGTCTTTCCTTCTCTAAGGGAAGAGGTCTATTGGGCATGAGGTTTGAGCCTTTAACTTTGGTCATGGTTCGTTACTTAAAACACCTATTGAACTTTAAGTGACTTGGACTTGTTATGTTTAGCAAGAGATGTTTATTCCTTGTGATGGATGATATTTGCCACGTATATGATCGTAATCAAATGACTATTTGATGTACCATCAACTACTCCTCCTAGTTAGTGGTCTCACTTGCTTGGCCACTAAGTTCTTCGGCAGTTGGTTTTTTGGGCTTCATCAATTTTTTGTTTTCTGCACAGCATTAAATTTGTCAACAACTGTCGATTCCATTTTTCTGCAAGCCAACACATGGTACTTTAGATTATATTTGCTGGATGTTTCTATTCCATCAGAGTTGGATCTTGTGCTGCCAAGAGAAGGTGACAACCTTGCTCGTCCGAGGTCCGGTCTACATTGCTTTTTAGCCAGAATGTTCAAAGGCTAGTTTGTGTTTCCAATTCTAGAGATCTTTTGGCTTATTTAGATCGTATCGGCATTCCTCCCACTTTAGACGGGTCCTCAACGGTTGAAGAGTTTATGGTAGGAAGTATGGTGAGAGCTTTGCGGGCTAATATTTGTTTAAACAAAAGATTTTGCATTTTGTGTGACATTAAAGGTTAACACATATGGTGTCTGCTTTCTTTTTCACCTTCTTGTTTGGGAAGCCGAATGATGATTTCAGGTTATGGTCGAGGACCTAGTTTTACGCTTCCATGAAGTCTAGATATTTCATGTTTGACAACAGGCCTATTTTGAGGTTGTTCAGGAATCCTAAGCAGTTGACTGAAGTGGAGAAGTCAATTAGGATCAATTTGCCCTGCCCTGGCACCTATAAAAGATTTCTCGAATTGGTAGCCATTGACCAGATGACCTGTATAGTCTTAATGCTCGAGAACAACGCTGGTTTTTTACAAGCATGAGTCTAACGTTATCGTTGCTCGTCTCGCTTCTCCTATTGGCTTTGGTGGTGCAAATAATAGGACTAATTCTGCTAGTGTTGGTGATGTTGATGGAAAAGTGAGCTCCACCGAGAAAGTTACAAATCTCGAGCTTTTGTTGGCATTGGCGGGTTCCTTCGACGAATAAGAAGAAAACTTTGAGGCCCGTTAGTCATTCCAAAAGGAAAGTCGAGGGTGAGTTGGTCGATTCTACTCGCCTCTAAAACGTAAGAGGCATGTTGGGTCAGGTTCTGCTCTGAGAATTGTTCGGACTGCTCTTCCTTCTACTGCTTCTAGGAAGGTGATGAAGATGACGCTCGTCTTACTGCTAAGAAAGATGAGGAAATGCAGAAGGCATGAAGGAGAGTAAGGTGGAAGTTCTCGTCCTCGTGCTCCGTTGAGGGAGTACAAGAGTGCCTCCTTGCTACTGTTGGTTTGGCTGACCTCAACAAGGTTTCGGATAAGGAAGCACGTGCCATTTCAAATAAAATGACACAGCTCGCAATGGAACAATCTCGTAATCCGAATGCGGAGTTGACTTTGGACCACTTTGATTACAATCTTGTTTTTGATGAGGTTGATGTCGATCATGGTCGGATGTCCAAGTCTCATCCTCCTCCTCTTGCTGATCTTAGTTGAAGGAATGTACTTCTTCTCTTTTTCGGCTGAAGTCTTCTCCTGTTGTTCTGGATAAGAGAGGGAAAAGTGGTGTTTCTGTCATCACCGATGCTCTGATCTTCAAACAGGTGACCAAGGGTGAAGCTTCTATCATTTGAATCCCTCTATGCTTCATTCGCAAATTAGTTGGAAAAAAACTTGTTCTCGGGATCTGTATCAATATGGATGGTGGGTTCAACTGGTATTCGAGGTTGACATGCAAAATAGTGCACGTAATCATATCAACTCATGACACAAGTGGTTGATGGATAGAATCCGATGCCAATGCATCTTACTAGAGATTCCTTGACATATGTGTAAAGTAGATCATGGAGGTAAATAATAATAATATAATATAATTACTAAGGGTGTCGACTCGCTCTGCGTGCACCAATATTCAATACTTTTTTTATTTGTTTACAACTTCAATAATAAGTAAAAAATTATTGAAATTCTAAACAAAATAATTATTCATAATTTTAAGGGTTTATGTATAGTTTATAAATAATTAAAAGCTTTAACATAAATGGTGTTTGGGGTTTATGTATAATTAACAATATTTGACTAGGGATAGGTTTTGATCATAAATCTAAATTTGAAAAAGTAAAATGATACATATGTGTAATTTAAAATGACAAAAATACCTGACCACTATTCACCAAACTATTAGTTTTTCTGTAAATAGATAGAGTTGAGTGGACATTTTAGATATTCAAAAATTATGACAAGACACACCCTCAAGAACTTGCATTATATAATTTAGATGGTTAAGGGTCATTCCAACCAAACCATGCATGACATTTGCTACCTTAAACTTCTACATGACTCTGTATTTTATATGTTATTCTTGTATTTGTCGATGGTACCAACAATAATGAATAAATAAATTTTATATGGCATCCTCTTGGTTACGAGATTTCAATAGATAATAAAATAAATAAACTTAGCTGGAGTTACGGACTTTTACCATACAATCATACTCTTTCAAAATCCATTTAAAAAAACATGTAGATATTGAAGAACGCGTTGCATTGCTTAGATGCTAATTGAGATTCTAGATGTCGAAAAGGCAATTGTGTGTTATTGGATGAGTACGAAGATAATATAAACTGGTTGTTACGTGTTAGTCCAAATATATATTAAAAATAATTCTAAGTCAGTCTTCTTTGCTAGTTTTATTTTTGTATTTTTTTTTTTTTACACTTCTATCCATTTTATAAATAGTGTTTGTGATCGTGTTTTAAAGAAAATGAGTAAAAAACATAAAAATACCAAAAAATACTAGCAAAAAGGCTGCTAAACTTACTCATATATTAAATGTCGTGTCTTCCAAAAGATCTGAAATGTTTCTTCGCAAATATTAGGAAACAATGTATACGGTGCCTCACATGTTAGTCCCATACCTCTCGAGTTTTGATCGTGACTTAAATAAACTTTTGCAAATGTTCGATTTTGATTGATGGTCGAATTAAAGTCTTAAATGGTGTGCTTAATACATATTATGGCATGGCATGACAATCATTTCTCACCACTCAATAATAATGGCTAAATATTTTTTGATAAATTAAAAAAAAAAATCATTCAAAAAAATACGCATTTAACTTTAACTCAAAGGGCAAGTGACTTCCTTTCAATCACTTGCATCCTTTGAACTATGATCAAATAGCTTATGCACGCTATGTCATTTTTCTAGTGGTTGTGAATTTTGCTAATCGTAAATTGCAAGCGAATTATGAAAATACCCTTCTATTTATCTTTTATGTGGGGATCCATCAATTTTTTTAAAATTTGTTACTATACACATTAAGAATAGGTATTTGCATTTTCTCCTCTATAATATATGCCTTATTCACTTTTGTTTTCAATTAATATTCGTATTGCACTTTCTCCTAAGACTAGTAATCAACGTGTTTTGAACCGTCTGTTTTCAAGCAGATCATCAAATACCCTGAGAAATCAAATACTGATATTGATTTTTTCGTATTTCGAACATCTCATCTCGAGAAAAATCCTAAAGTCCAACTGAAATTGTAATTGTATCTCAAGAAAAATCCAACAGTTGGCTTTTAAAAAAATCTTGTATTTTAGACAATTCATCTCGAGAAAAATTCTATCAATCCAAATTTAATCGTACAATATCTCTAGGTAAATTTAAAGGTCCAAATTTAATTGTATGCGAAACTCGATAAAATTTTAACGATTCACCCATATGTTGAGGAAAATCTGATGGTTCAGATTTATTCGTGCACACATCTCAAGAAAATCTGACGTTTTGAATAAATTTGAATTTAATTTTGTCTCCTGAAAAAAAAATTGAATTTAATTTTGTCCCCTGAACATACAGAGCTGAGAGATGAAGATATGAAGGGGAAGGAATGAGGAATGAGGGCCTAACTTTATTATATGGGTTGTGAAACAAATGAGGAAGGATAAGGAGGAGGAGGGGAAGAGGTAATAGATGAATGGGAAGATGAGGGCGATGAATAGGGAAGTGGTGGCGAAGGTGCAAGATACAGGGGGAAGATTATAAAATTTTTATTGATCAAATACTTAGAGTGGAAAATGCCAAGTTTGAAGTCAAGTTTGAGTTGCAGGTCATCTTCATCATTTCTCATGTTGTTTTGTTTTAGGAGGCAAAATTAAATTCAAATTTATTTTATAGGGTAAGTTATGCTAGTAATTTTATTATACGGAGACAATTTATTAGACGTAAGATTTCTCGAGATGCAAATACGAATAAATGAAACGTCAAATTTTTTTTGAGATGCGCGCTAGACTGTCAAATTTCCTAAGATGGTGTTAAATCGCCAACTTCTCGAGATGCGTTAGATCATTAATTGTCCTCGAGAAGCGTATTAGATCGTTAGATTTTTATAGATGCACATATAATTAAATTTAGACATTTAGATTTACCTAAGAGATGTGTTCGATTAAATTTGGTTCGTTAGATTTTCCCGAGATGAGTTGTTTAAGATGAAAAGATTTTTTTAAAAATCAACTGTTGGATTTTCTTTGAGATACGATTTCAATTGGGCTTTAGATTTTCTCGAGATGAAATTTTGAGATACGAAAAATTTAATCTCATCTTTGATTTCTCAAGGGTATTTTAGTAATCTGCTTTGAAAACAAACGATAAATGCACGTTGATTGCTAGTCTTAGAGGAAAAGTGCAATGCAAATAATATTTAAGGACAAATCTTAATAAGACATGTATTATAAAGGGAAAATGCAAATTCTAAAGAATATTAAAAAAAATCCCCCTACCCTTTTTTTTTTTTTTTTTTTTTTTTTTTTTTTTGCAATAAGTCATTGCAGATCTAAGAATCTTGTAATTAACAATTTCAGCTTCCTACCAACCCACAACATAATAAATACATCATATAATACGATTATGTTAGATTCTGGAACTACCATGCTTTTTCCCTAACAATATATAAATCAATGAAAATGTATAAAAAAACAATGGAAAGATTGCTAACTTGACATTATTTATTTGCACATTTAGATATTAATTTATTTTCTTAGTTTTTGCTTTAGTTTAGTCTGTTGATCATATTAAATTAAACATACTAAAGTTTTGTTAAGCTTATGTAACATAACAAGCATAATAGATCTCTCAAAGTCATGAGTTTA